>JAQZBX010029888.1:0-27075 GCA_029593785.1 Cabassous unicinctus
TTTTTTTTTTTTTCTTATAAATAAGATTACATAGATGAGTGGTAGAACCTGGTAAGTTTATGGAATGGACCTCTTCTGAGAGATGGTTTGCTATTTATATAAATTTTCTAAAGATGTAAAAATTACTTAAAGTAAAAAAAAAAAAGTGTTTCAGAAAAACTTTGAAAAGTTTATGGTACCCACTTTTCTTCAAGAAAGTTGATGTCATTATGTTAGAATGAAAATTATTTGTATGCTAGTATTGGGCCATTGTGACTGAGGCCCACTCAGGCCAACTGCAAGTAATCATCATGCTTAATTGCTGGGAGGGAGGGGAGAGTATGCCCCAGTAGAGATAACATACTCAGTTCTGGATTATTCACAGATAGATTACCTGCTTTCTGGATTGATTGTGCAACCCCCTCCTCTCTTTTTGATGCTTGCCTTTATTGATCTGCTTCTTAGGACATCTACCTTGGAACGGAAATGGATGAAACTCCCATCATTAATTTCTTTTCATTGTAAAAAATATTTGAATATCTACTAGGTATGATCAGGCCACCCTGCAGTCAACAGCCCAGGTATACGTTTTTAAAGAGGATGTTTTCACTGTTGAATACATTTTAAAAACTATTTTCTCTGATATTAAACTTACCTATGTAGTTATTTTCTGTTTTCACTTAAGGGTTAAGTGCAAATTCCTTCTGTGGGAAGATTGTTAAAGGTTTAAGGTACACTTAAGTGTAAGTGTTTTTGAGTCTACTTCCAAAGCTTTCCTACTATGAAAAAAATTACATCTTTACTTGGAGCTGTTTTATTATATAAGAAAAATTTCACTGTGTGTTTGCATGTGTATTTGTATGTCAGATTTAACAAACATTTGAGTAACTACTATTTACTCTTCACTTATAGTACTGAGACTAAGCCACACTCCTCAATGGCCTCATAGCTTGGAATAGCCAAACAAGCAAATGATGAAAATATAACATGCTGGGTAGAAGGTACTGGTGGAGGAAGGCCTCACCCAAAAGCTGTGATTTAAAAGCAAGAGCTAAGGCTTTTTCAGGTATTGGAGGAGAGTGGTGGAGGGAGGGAAATGTCTTTCTTAGGTAGAGGTAACACCTCATGCAAAGAAAGGCATGGATCGTGAAATAAATGTGATATATGTGGGGAAGTTTATATAGTGTCTTATTATTAGAGTATCAGGTTAGAACTAAGGCTACAGTAGAAAGCAGATTTAAAGGCCTTGTGTGCCACGTTAAATAATTTGGATGTCATCATATAGGCAGTGGGGAGTCAGTGAAGAATTTTAAGCAGTGAAGAAGCTAAATTTGATTTACATTTTATCAAGATTAAGTGATCTTGACACCAGTGTTTGGTTTTGACTGACCTTTAGCCCATTCTTAAATAGGAGGAGAATTATGTCAGTGATAATAGAGAAGGAGAGGAATTTTAAGAAGTAAAAAACAATGGGAGGTTCATTGACTATATTTGGTAGGATAAATCAGAAACATCAGTCTTTGGATGATGTCCAGGTTTCAAGCATAGAAAATATAGGAAATGGACAGTTGGGGCAGGAGATTATTCAACAAATATTAATGGAATATATTCTCATTCGATAACTGTGCTATGAAAGTCATAAAAAAAGAGGGGGTGAGAAGAGGTGTCATTGGAAATAACCATAATGACCATCAGCTGCTGGAAATGAAAAGCCTTGCTTTTATTAAAGAAACATGTTGTATACATACTTGTAAAACTATCTCAAAGTAAGATCCTCATCATTATGAACTGTGAGAGCTGCTCTTAGTAAGGAAATCCTGATTTCCTTCTATCTGTAAGAGTATGGGCCAGTGGAGAGGGAGGAAGGAGGAGATGAGCATGCCGTGTGAGAAAGAGCATAAACACAGGGACCAGAGATGGGAATGGAGAAATTTAGATGGGAACCCACTCATAAATAGCCTTGAAATCTAAATTTAATCCAATAGTGTGAGGAAGTAGTTTTAAATTTTTAAGTAAAGGACTGTCTTTTTAAAAGTTCACATATATGTAAGGATACTTATATGTGTATACTTATTTTGCCTTTTACAATACATTTATAAGTATGAAAGAAAGAGAAAACTATTTCCTTTACAATAGCTTTACATTTACAGAAAAGTTGCAAAGATGATGCAGAATTCCCATATACCCAGTTCTTATATGCCCTACATCCACTTTACCCTATTGTTAACATCTGTTTTTCATTTTTTTATTTTTTAGGGGGTACCAGGGATTGAACTTGGGACCTCGTATGTGCTGCAAAGCAGGTGCTCGACCACTGAGCCACACCCACTCTGCGTTAAATTACTATAGTAAATTAATCACAACTAGTGAGCCAATATTGATATATTATTATTAACTAAAGTCCATAGTTTATTTCGATTTCCTTTGTGTTTCCATCCAGGATGTCATACTACATTTAGTCAGCAAGTTTTGAAAAAATGAATCTGGCTGTATGTAGAACAGATTAGAGAGGGGGTATTTCTGAACTCAGATTAGATGATTATATAAAAAAGAGATGACACCTAGACTCCTAATCCTTTATTTTCAAATCTAAAATCTAAAAGCTCTCTGAAAAACTAATTCAATTGTGGCCAGGCCTAACCTGACCTGTTGAGAGACAATATCCCAACTTAATGTGACTATATTCATTTAATTGAAAATATATATTAATATGTTTGATTATGGAGTGCTATCCCAGACCCCAGAGGCATTTTAGAATATACCTTTCCAAAATTTGAAAAATCCTGTATTTTGAAATATACATAGGCTCAAGGATTTCAGAAAAGGAATGTGGTCCAAGGTAGGTATGATGAGGCTTTTTCTTAGAGCTGTGTTGATGTGGACGAGCAGGATAGTACTACTGAGTCACAGAAGAGAAAAACTACCAATTGTAGTTTGTGCGGCTAAATACCAGAAAGATAAAGCTTCTTAACTGTTTTTAATACTCTTAATGTCACTATATATATAAGATCATATATGTTTGCATATAATAAAATATGGGTGTGATGCTCTTAGAAAATATTATTTTCTTGCATTAACAATTGTGTGGTATAAGGAGCTTCATAGTACCTAATTCAGAGCTCCTTGGAAGAATATGCCTCTTAACGAATTCTTATATTATTCATTAATGTTTATGTTTTTTAAGTCAAACAAAAACTGAAAATGATATTTTGTGTTCCAAAAATGTATGTGGATTTAGAGCTCATCTATAATTTTAAACATCTCAATAATTTAAATATTTTTTTAAAATATATATTTTTATTTTTTTAAAGGTACTTAGATTATACAAATGTTACACAAAAAATATAGGGATTCCCATATGCCCCACTCCCCACATCCCCCACACCCTCCCACATAAACAACATCCTTCATTAGGGTGGCACATTCGCTGCAATTGATAAACACATCCTGGGGCATTGCCATTGAGCATGGACCATAGTTCACATTGTAGAGGAGGTGAGGATTGACAAGCACCATACCAAGGAAACGAGAGAGCCTACAACTGCAAGCAAGAGACTCCCATCCATCGGCTGTATGGGATTGAAGTCCCCTCTTAATTAGAGGTAGAGTGGACATCACCATCCCAGAATCCTCTGGATTGAGGAATGAACTATGGACTAGAGTGGACTTACTGATATTCTACTATAGACTTGTGATTCTAGCAATGGAAGAAATTTAAATATTTTTTAAACAGGTTAGGATGCTTTGCTTTTTCTTTTTTTATGAGTCAGATTATAGAATTCTACATGTTTATGAAAAAAATATTTAATTGAAAAAGAATCGGAGTGGATGTGGCTCAAGTAGTTGAATACCTGCTTCCCACATGGGAGGTCCTGGGTTCAGTACCTCACCAAAAAAAAAAGAAAAAAGAAAAAAAAAATCATCTTGGGGTAATTTCATGGTTGTTTAAAATAAAAAATGACAGTAAAAAGAAAGTGCATGAAAAAATTTAAAGACCATCATTCAATTTTCTTTAGAAATCAAAAATTCATGATCTTGTTCTCTTGATATTTTTAACCAAATAGATGATCATAAGAAGCATTGCTTCTATTACTATTCAGAGTGACAAGTTTGTTCATGTCAGTTGAGTTGCTGTTTGTTTTCATTTGTATGTTAAATTTGACTCTGTATCATACTCTAGAACTTTTGTTGGGAAGTAATGAGAGCCTGTGTTCTTTTTGCACGTCCAACCCTTAATATTGGTCATATTCATTTTTTGCTCAGAGTGACCTTAACTTTTACTTAATGGATTGTCATTGTTGTGCTTTTTCTTCCTTGCCAGGTAATAGAGTTGTTGTGAATTCGTAAGTAATGTCTTTTCCAGAATATTTGCAAATGTGGATATGAAAAGTAATTTCATCCCCAGGCCCTTGTATTTCATTTGTTGAAGAAAAGCTTAGCCTGCTTTTGATTGAGACTTTTCCCATTTTATTGAGCAGTGGTGTTCCGGCTCAAGCTGAATGGCATGGCATAAGAAAGAAGCAGTGAGCATTTGATGAAAGCAGATAATAAAATGCATCAATTGTGTCAGCACCTCGTTGCAGTCACATCTGGCTTACTGTCAGGGTCCCATTAGATTCCTGTGGTTTTATGTGCCAAAAATAATATGCTCTGTAGTTAATGGAACCAGGATATTTGCAGTTTGATTAAAAAAAAATCATCTTATTTTCTTTCAGATCTTTGTCAAGCTTAAGTTCCATCTCTGAGCTGCCATGTCTTTAAAATTTTACAACTGAGAGATCAATTGTTCTTTTGATCTGTTTCTTTTCTTTTTCCTTATTACAGTGATTCCAGCAGTCTCAGCAGCACTGATGCTGGTTTGTTTACCAATGATGAGGGAAGACAAGGTACTGAAAGATTATTTTTTCTCTCTTTGGAATCAACCCCTTCATTTTAAAATTGTGTTTATTACGAGTTGATCAGTGCAACCCCTTTACCTTGCACATACAACTTAATGGGCTGGGGTTTAGTATTGTAGCTGGCTTTTTGCATGCTATGAAAGGTGTCCTCTCCTCATGATCTAAAGAAATTAAATCCTTTATCTCCAAAAGCTGGCGTGTGGAGCTAATACTAGTAAGGAAAGATTATCTTCCTTGAGAAAACTTTACATACCTCACTCTTGAATTTGGTCTCTTTTAGCAAGTTCCCCAGACACTGGTTCTCATTCTCTACTTGATTCCAATTGTATTTAAAACCGTTTAAGCATTAATGAAGGTAGATTTGCAAGTCGTTTGTCATTAGATGATTTTCATGAATTCAAAATTGTAAACTGTTAAAACAGAAATATGCTACAACTTAGATCTTTTTCATCTTCAGATTTTCAGAAGCTTTTCACAGTTTCACAAAATCCTTTTTTTTTCCAAAGATTTATTTATTTATTTATTTATTTATCCCCGCCTTGCTGCTTGTGTTTTACTGTGTCCATTCGCTGTGTGTTTCTTCCGTGTCTGCTTATCCACTGTGCCGCGCAGGCAGGCCTGCTCTCACGAGGAGGCCCCGGGAAGCGAACCCAGGGCCTCCCAAATGGTAAACGGGGGCTCTATCCATTGAGCCACACCCGCTTCCCTCACAAAATCTTTTGATGCTACCTATTCTGGAAGAAAGTATAACTTTAATAAGAGGACAGGAAGCATATATAAAATTCTTCTTACAAATATTATCTTCCTGTCTGGAGAATATTATAGAGGAGGACAGTAAGTTTTAAGGGAAAACAAAATATATTTATCATTTTCAATTGTGAAGAAACTGTTTTATGATGTTATAAAAAAGAGCAAAGTGATATCTAGCCCCCACTTTTTTTCTTAGTCTCTTCATCTTCTTGGCAGTACCAGTAAAATAAATGAGCATTCTTTTTTGCTTACTTATAAGCCATTTGTCCTAGATAAATAAGTATGTAATTGTTTTAAAGGCCCATAGGCTTTTTAAGGTTAAGTATATTTTGCTGGATTATATTAGAACCTCCGGGCTGAGTTTGACTATCCTGGCAATATACTTAAAATTTTGTTAAAATGTAATTTTCTACCCAAAATTATATCTATAAATGTTGGATTTGGTAATGATATGAAATGAAAAGCCTTTGTTAAAAAAATAACTTCTTGACAAGCCTGTTGATCTTTGAAAAGCATTGAGTGGCTTAGAATAATGTTAGCATTTATTGTGAGCTTACTGTATTTTACATTATTTTTGTTGTATTTAATTTACTTTAATTTCTTATTTAATTTGTAAAACAACCGTATGAGAGTCCCATTTTGTTTTAAGTGAGGAAACCTAGGTATACAGAATTGCAGTAACTTTCCTGATGTTACAAAACACTAGGATTCCAGTTGGTCCAATTTCAGAGGCCAAGTTGTTTATCACAACAAAAATAAATTGTCTCACTGGGAATTAAGTTCTAGGGTAGTTTCAAGTGTCTCCCTCTATTTCCGTGTGCTAAAACCTGACTTGTGAAATTTTAATATGACTTTTAGTGAAGGTACTGATATTTAATGCTTTGAGGATTGTTTTTTTTTTCTATGTAACCTCAGTTGAGACAAGCTGATGTCTTTGGTTTTCAAACGCTTTAAATTTGTCACTCCTTCATTTGAAATGCAGCTATTTCCCCAAAAACTATTTCCAACTGAAGCTTAAGGTTTTTTGTTTGTTTGACTCTTAAAATACCTGTAGATTTTGGTTTTCTGAAATCTCTTTCTCTAAAAGGAAAATATTTATAGTAATTATAAGAACAGAACTAGTAGTGGCTTCTAAGACTCACAGAGAATGCTTAATGAATCACAGATCATACTTGAAATTGCTGTTTGTCTCTTACATTTAAAAGTCATCTGCCTTCTGTACTTTTGTCTCCTTATACATTTATTTATTATGCCTTTAAAAAAAAAATAAAAATAATATTGTTACTTCAAACCAAGGACACATTTCCTGCTGATCTTAAATATATCACTACCCCATAATGACACTCATGATGCTCCCAAAAGTCAAACTTGCTGGATAGTTTGGTGTTTTTAAAATCCTGACTTGTAGTCTGACATAGTTTCTTCATCAACCCTGTAGTACTGTCACTTTTCATATAAAATCAGCTTTTTCAAAACTATCTCTTAATGAACTTAACTTAATCAGATTAATTTCATTTAGTCACATCTGCTCATGATTGTTTCCCCTTTTACACTCCATACAAATCATGAAATTAAGCTAATTATATACCATTATCTGCTGCAAAGAATGGGTTCCACAGTTTTATACCTTTTAATTCCCAGCAGGAGATTAAGGCTTGTTTTCCCTTAATGTGGAAAGAGTAGTAACTTATATGGCTTTCCTTACAGTTATTATTCTTTTTCACATTTTTAAATTGGTTCTAAAACATTACATCTTGTGTTTTTGTTGATGGCAGTGTATGCCATACTGTTAAAAAGCATTTCTGAAGTAAAGCTGTGGTGTAGAAGAAAATGTTTTCTTTATAGATTATATATAGTGTTGTCAGATAAAATACAGGATGCCCAGTTAAATTTTGAAGTTCAGAGATGAGAAAATTTAGTACAAGTACGCCCCATGCAGTATTGATACTAAAATTTTAGTACAAGTATTTGGGGCATACTTATATTGAAAATATTCATTGTTTATCTGAGCTTCCAAATTACCTGGCTTCCTGTATTTTTATTTGCTAGGAATTGTGAATTCCTTGGATAATAAAACTTAATCTTTTGGGGGTTTATTGTATTTATACAGGTGATGATGAGCAGAGTGACTGGTTCTACGAAAAGGAATCAGGTGGAGCGTGTGGTATTACTGGAGTCGTGCCCTGGTGGGAAAAGGAAGATCCTACTGAGCTAGACAAAAATTTACCAGATCCTGTCTTTGAAAGTATCATTACTGGTTCTTTCCCCCTTATGTCGCCTCAGGGCAGAAGAGGTCAGTAGTGCTACCTGACTAGTGAATACAATGATCTTATGGTAAAAATGGGAATATTCAATGAAAGAGAATAGGCTGAAATGAAAAGTAAAGGGTCTAAACATAAGGTGCTAAAAATGAACCTGTGGGCCACTAATTCAGCCACTGTATTTATCGGGTCTTCAAATTATTAGCAAAAGTAGCAAAGTTGACTTGCTTTCATACAAGGCCTGTCGTGAAAATGATGAAATGATAGGAAGGTGAGTTGGGAGAAGAGAAAGGTCCTGGCTAATACCCTAGTGCTTAAACAATGGGCAGTTAAGCACTGACTGCATTTAGAACCCTGCTAGGCATTGCTTCAGCTCTTTTAAGTGCGAGGTTTGCGTTTTCCCCACTGATATTCATGCTAGGTCCTTCCTCCCCTTGCTCTTATTTCTTTTTTGATAGGATCTTTTTATATGCTCCAATGGCCATAGAATCTCCTAAATTAGGTTCTTTGATTTTCCAGGTTTCCAAGCTAGACTCAGTCGCCTTCACGGAATACCGTCAAAGAATATTAAAAAATCTGGAGGGACCTCAACTTCAATGGTAGGCATGCTTTTTTGTTTAATTGTCATGTTTGGAAATGTTTTCATTTCTATGGAATAAAAAGCCACATCCTCATCCTTTATTCATATTCTAATGTTATACTTAAAAATAATCCATTTTTTTGTAGGCTACAAACTGGACCAGTGAGATTCCCCTATAAACCAAATCTTCTAATGCTAATAAATTAGTTACGTTTTGAACATCTGGGGAATGAATTCGAGGGAACCTGGCTCCTGTCCTCTTCCCTGGAGGAATATCATTGAAGTGAGAGCCTCTTTGATGAAAAGATGGGGCTGTTTTTGCTGGAGGACTGGTATTCTTCCTTTTTAGGCAGAAGTGAACCTGACTGGGGAGGCTTTCTAGGGATATAGGTCAGCCCTAGGTGTGTAGAAACTACTGTAAATTTTATATTTTTTTCTTTCATGATTTTTTACATTGAATCAATTTATGTATTACTTGCTTTGCCAAAATGCTGCCAAAAGTTAGAGAATTACAGACTCTCAGATCTCACCTAAACATTCCTCAATATTTATATTGTGTCTGGTTAAGAATTAATTTTTATCTATTTGACTATTGTAAATAAAAAACTTGATGTATTGACATTTATGGTTCATATTTTTAGAGTACTCTTATAGCCAGCATTATTTAAAATGTTTGCATTTTACTCAGGGTATTTTAACAAGGGCTAAGATGAGTAGTAGGTAAGGTTGATAATAATCATTGATAGAGTTTGTATTTTATTCAGTTTGTTTTCTACTTGGAAAATTTGCTCTGTATTGCAAAACCATTGTACTTTAATGGTAGAGTTTTCATTGTACTTCGAAAGGTATCCTAGTTCTGAACTAGGCATAGTGATAACTAGTCTACACTAGCAGAATCATTTGTTATCACTTTTTAAAATTATCTGCTTTGTCTGGTACCTGGAACCAATCAAAATTATGATTTTGGCTTAGAGCTTAATAAAATCATGTGAAAGCTGGTATTTTAACAAATACTGTATGACTGAATCATATTGTCATGTTTAAAAGTGAGCGCTGTTTGCATAGCCTTAGAATGGCAGACTATATATGTCATTGTGAGTATCTGAAACACTTGCATGAGCTCCTTTTCAGCAAGCTGTGGGGAGGGGGGAATGTAACCTTTCTATGTATGGTATCATTTGGACACCATACTACGTTCAGGCCATTTTAGTTCTTGAAATGGTCATGTTAAGATTTTTAACATTTTTATTAAGTTCCCAAATTGATGAAAACAGTATGATTTAATATGTGTATTTTTATATTATTGTATGGATTAATTGTTAATTCAGCATTTAATGGCCAAATTAGATATGATGATTGGAAAAGAAACTTAAAGTTGACATTGCTTTTACCTAAGGTTATTACATTCTGAAAGATTTCAACAAATGTATTAATGTATTACTGGAGTAGGAATGGGTAACACATCTTTTAGATTGCTTGTCTAGACTGGAAAGATTAAAAATGATAAAGTGCAACTATGAGTCTCTTTACCTTAGCATATTTTAATTGCTATTTTAAAGATACAGTAATGTGGTGTTTGGTAATTATAAGTAAGCTTTTGTGTGCTATGTCTTTGGAGTGGAAATTGATTTTTTTTTTTAAATGAATCACAGCAATACTTTCATTTTATTTTGTATAATGACTATCTTTTAGATCTGAATAAGTCACTTTAAAACCTTGGCCTATGAACTTTGCCTTACCAATTGTGAATCTAGATGAATGCTATCTAGTTCTTGGTTCAGTTTTACCTATTTTTATTTTTGGTTCACTGCTTGCTTGAGCATAGCTGGGATTTGTAGCCCATTTTCTAGGCTTATTGCAATCTCACTGTGGTATTTTATAGAAGCTATTACAACTGATAGGCTAGCTTCATGGTATTGATGATACATGGCTTAACTATACTAAAAGCTGCCTTCCCTCTCTAAATTGTAAAAAGGTGATTAAGTTTCACTTGATGGAGATATACCATATATGTGTGTTTATCATGGAACTAGTGCATTAGGCCATAAACTGTTTTCCTGGTCTGTGTGTGTTTTGTATTCAAAATTTTGCTCGAAGACAATGGGCCCCTTCATTTTTCTTTCTTTCAATCCTGAATTGTCCCTGATTGGATTTTTAAGTACTGTAAAATTCTTCTCAATAAAATATCTGACATGGGCAAGAAAGGTAAGAGTTCAGATTTGTGCTGATATTTTTCTAATTTCCTATGCTAATTTTTTTGTTGTTGTTGCTCATACTGTCCATACTACATATAAAAAATCTAGTTTTAAAAATCATGATTGCACAAAACAGTCATCTTTAAACAGCACCTGTGACAACTGGTAATAAGAAACGACATTAATTTTAATTATTAAAAATTATTTTAGACTTTCACACTAGAAAACCAGATTGCTTTTAAGAGAAATTAATTTTCTGAGCAGAGTCGGACACATTTAACTGCAACCCAGTAAACAGAATGGTAACAGAGTTTCTTTTTCTTAAGCAGATGAATGATGACTGCACAAATAGAATAATGCAGTATCTTTGAAGGGAATGACAGGACACTTTTACTATAATATCAATGTAAACATTTTTTGGGGGGGAAATATTCAGTTGAATTATTTAAGTTTGTAGACAGGCAGTGTAATATTGTAGAAAAATTACAGGTTTTGAAGGAAGATCACTGTGAACCCATACTCTATTTCTCTCTTTTACTTGTATTTACATTTCTGAACCTCATTTCCCACTTCTGTTAAATAGACAACACTTAGTTGGCTGAAGTGTTGTCTGAATTTAATAAGAATATGTGTACATAATGGACCCAGCACCATCTCTGGCACAGCATATACATTAAATAAATATAATTACTTTTATTATTAGAGATATTAAGGACAGTAGCTCATGATTTAGAGAACTTTTCTATCAGGTCAAAATGCAGAATTTGTACTTTAAAACTTTTCTATTCTTATTTTATGTGTAATTTGCCTTTATGTTGAATATTTGAAGTGCTTTATATTGCAGCCTTTTATGTTTCTTTTATACCTCATTCATATTTGAGCCAGCCCCTGTCTTTATTATGGTCTGTGAAGAATAGCTTTGAATGACTTTTAGGTTGACAGCCACTGTACTGGATCTCACAACTTAATTACAAACTGAAAAACCTGCTCTAAACTCTTCTCCTCCCTCTCCTTAACCTTAACCTAAAGGTTTTCATTTGTAGAAGGACCCATACGGGTGAGGAATTTGGAATCCAGATTTGTTTGATTTTTAACAATTATTTTGTTCGTGCTTATGAGGGGTGAATGTAGACAGATTTCCTGAAACTAAATGTTGAGAGGAATTAATATTGCTCTTTTTCTGTTAAAGTACAAGCTTACTGGAGCCCACTTAGCTAGCCACTCATATGCTCCACTTACAGGAGAAGTAAGCAAATGATAATTTAATTGAATGTAGCAGGAAGTTCTAATTAACCTCCAGAGGACATCCTGGGGCCAGTAAACATGCCCAAATATCCAGTATTTTCAGGATTCATAGGTCAAATGATATTCATAATAATCTTCAGAATAATGATCGCAGAATCTGTTTTGAGATACAGTATTTACAAAGTCCAATTAATCCTACTAAAGCACAGCATTTCAGTGAGCCAGAGTACCTTACCCCTAAGCATTCTAATTAATCAAGGTTTCCTGTAGGTGAGAGACTTATTCCTTTTTCCCTTTGAACTGATGGTCTTTCAATTGCTATTACATTTATCTAATCAAATTGAGTAGTCTATTGAAAGATCAGGAAATAAATAGCTCAGCTTAAAATATGGCACCTGGCATCTAATATCACTGTTGCCAAGGGTATTATACCTAAGGGTTAGAAGTTTTAATTATGAAATTGTGTAGTAAATTGCCAGTTTTATTCCAATTTTTTGTATGGCTGGGATGAGAAGTATGGAGGTGATGGTGATATTCTGCTAAAGAAAAAAAAAGTAACTTAATTGACTTTATTGACTTTTATTCATGCATGTTTATCAAGTTTAAATATCTGGGAAAAAATGTGAACAATAATTCTTAATACAAATTGCCATGGTGTTGATATGTTCAACAATAGCCATGAACATATCTATTCAACTCTGTTCAGAATCTTGGGTCAGTTCCTTCTATAGGAAGATAGGAATATTACAGATGTTTTCTTCTTCTCAGAAGTCATAAAAGACCAGGATTTCATGACAGGCATTTTGATAATGATAATCATACAGTAATGATTTACTCTATATGTTTTGCTAATTCTTTTTCATTGTTTCTTAGGATACCAGACTAAGAATATTTAGTCTGATATATATGGCCTTTTATAATAGAAGGGCCATTTGAATTGGGCATTTATTTTATTTAAATAAAAGAATGATATAAACTTTTATCTTAGGCTAATCTAAGACAAAAAATTAATTTTATGTTAGAAAACAAATATAAAATGATTTAAAAAAATACACTCAGCTTATGTCCTTAGTTGTAATTTGACCATGTGCTAGCTAGTTGTCTCATGCTTCTCATGTAATTCTATAAAAATTACATGCTTTATTATAATCTCTGAGAATAAATATTTGTTTTTATCCTTAAAGTATTTTGAAATTCTTTGCAGAGCATGAGAAGAATATGTATTTTGAGTGTTGTTATGATTAGGATTATACCATATAATTCTAATCTATTGCTTCTCATGCTAATAACTGAGTTTTATCTTTTCTTGAAGATCCTGATTTCACATTAGAAATTGATACCTTTTTTTAGAAATTATTTTGAGCGAGAAGCGGATTTTGTATCATAGAAAAGTACTACTTAATAGACTTATAATAAACATTTCTTTTATAAAAGACATTTTAATAGTGTCTTTTGTTTGATTTTAAATTCTCTGTTTTAACATCATTATTCACAACTATATTTATTATATAAGTTTAATATCCATATTTGATATTTGAATATAGGACTATAACAATTTTTCATTAAGTTCCATTAAACATTATTAATATTGATATTCTTATTGTAGAGTGCCTTTTAAAATGTGGGACAGATATATAAAAATTTAAATAGCATAGATATAGTAATGCATTCATTTATTCATGCAAGTATTTGAATGCTTACTATGTTTTCCATATTTAGGAAAAAATTACATAAGCAGATGCTGAATCTTGGTAATTTAAACATTACTAAATGTTGCCACATATAGTTTTTTTCCCCCCATTTATTTACAATTATTTGTTCTTGCTTCTCTGATAATTTAGTACTAGAAATTGGCTTGATCTTATTTATTGACATTTGGATTTATGGTGCTTCAGAAATCTGGAACCTTGTAAAGTGAATGTTAATAATGATAGCAAACATTTATACTGATGTTTGCTATGTGTCACACACTTTTCTAAGTGCTACTTATATATTTTAATTCATTCAATCCCAGTAACATTCCTATAATGTAGGTTACTGTTAACAATTTAAACATTTAATTGTATTTTTTTTCCTTTGGTAACCCCAAATTACACAATCTGGAAGGTTCTTCATACTGTTGTCATACTTATGATAATTGTAAATAAGTTCTCTTCACAGATTTTATCTAGATTGTAACCACGCTTTATTCATGGTTACAAAATGCCATTAGAATTGTAAGTTATTTTGAAATACGCACAAGTATTTTTTGCTATTGTGAATTGCGAGCCCAATCAAGGCACGTGCCATAATAAAAATAATTACAGTGTTTTATTGCTTCCAACAGAGTACTTACTGGAATCCTATCGTTTCATTCTTGTTCTTCCCTGTGTTGGTTACTCAGGTAGCACCTAGTACTTCTTACTGATCTTTAACATCATCCAGTTTTAGCACCTTCTGGTCTGCTTTCTTGCCCTCTGTTTCTGCTTGTTCTCCCTGTCTGCCCTTCATGGTCCCCCATTATTCCTCCAGCCTGTTTTATAATGTGCCTAGTAGCTGTCTTGTTTCAGTTCAGCAGTCATGATACCCTCTGCATTTCTCATGTTCCTTTCTTTCTCATGGAAACTGGCAGAAATCTCAAAAGCCTTCACACAGGAGGAAGATCCTTTAGCTGGGCCTTCAGGAATGAGTTGGAGCTCACCATTGGTTGGGTTGGGCACTGGCAGACACAAAGGCATGGGTAAAGACTTAAGTTTGAAACAGCATGGAGTATCCAGTCCAATGTTGCTGAAATGTGAAGTGTGCTTGTGTGGAGGGGTGTGTGGTAGACAGGCTGTGGTTGAAAAGGTAAGCAGGGGTTAGCCCGCTGTGAACTTTGTGGTCTTTCGGAATGCATATGAACCCTAATACATAATCTTGACATGGGGGTGGTCAAGGTGGTCAGATTTGTCTTTTAATAGGTTGCAATGACAGTAGTGTAGAGAGTACATTGGATGGTTACAAAATTATCGTCAGAAGTAAGTTGATACTATTTCAGGAATCTACACTCCATACCTATTCCCCAGTAGATAGGATCCACAGGCTTTGCTGAACCGCTTTATTTTATTGGGCCTGATATTCTAATAGAATATTAGTATCCATTCATTCAACAAATATTTATGGAGTTCCTGCTATATGCTAGATACTGTTCCAGGCTTTTGAGGTTACAGTTGTGCAAACAAGACAGACAGGGTCCCCTGGAGCTTACATTTTAGTGAGTAGAAATAAACTGTGTGGGAGGGGCAGTGAGTAAATAAAAATGGCCATGGAGAAAATAAAACAGTGCACTGTGATAAAGAATTACGGAACAAGAAGGTGATTGGAGATACCGATTTGCAGGCTGGAATAACGTTCAGCCAGTCTAGTCTCTTTCTTCACATGGGTCTTATAACCTGGAAACTTTCAAGAAGTTGGATAGGTCTGGCATCTCTCCTGACTCCTGACCAGGTTGATCAAAGCTTTTAAATGTCATTGTAGGTGGGCTTACAAATGGCGAAAGAATATCAGTTTTGTTTATCAAGTGCAGAATTAATACTGGTGCGTTTGAATGTTTTTGTGGTTTTTTTTTTTCAAAAAAACTTTGCAAGTGCTAAATATTCATATAAGTGTTTTTGATTTTTCCCTTTTGATTTAATCATAATGTATATTCTGAAACGTAACATTGTGAGAACGGCCCTTCTGAAGTCACTAATTTATTCTTCTGTTTTCATGGCTATTTAAATGTTGTGCAGTGCAAATGGTTTTTCTATTAAATTTTTCAAAAGATATGAAATACCATGTTTTCTGCCTTTTTTCTTTTCCACTGTAGTATTTGCAGAGAAAATCTTAGGTCATCTTTTCATTATTAAAAAATTGGCTTTTTAAAATTAAGATTGTTTTTTAAGGATATTATTTATTGACTTTTTTAAAAAAACAAATCAATTTTATTGATACATATTAATAAAGCATACAATTCATCCAAGGTGTACAATTAATGGTATTTGATATAATCACATGGTTGTATGTTCTCACTTCAATCCTTATTAGAACATTTTCATTATTCCAATAATAATAAACAACAAAAAGGCAAACAAGCAAACAAGAAAATTCCTCACCTCTTAATCTCTGTATGCTTCCCCCACTGTACATACCTGGTGTTTCTGGCTATTTGATCAAAAGTGTATAATCAATGGCTTTTAGTATAATCGCAATGTTGTACATTCATCATCTCAAAAATTTTAGAACAATTTCATTACTCCAAAAAGAAAGACTCCACACCCCTTAGCATTCCTTCCTCAGATCTACATAACCACTAATCTCATTTTATCTTTATAAATTGATTTATATTTACAATTCACATAATGGAATCATACAATATGTAGTACTCTGTCTGGTATCTATTGACTTTTTAATGAATCTCTGAAAGGACATCAAATTTGAAGTTTTAAAAGATATTCCTTAGATTATGGCTCTTTAAAACGTTTTCTTCTCTTTTGTATCCTTAGGAACTTTGAAATGTGTTCTAATATACTCCTCCTTTTAGAAATTAGGACTGCTGTTTGGTAACCATTTAACTGCACGGCTGGAGACTCAAGACACCTTTTCCTTGTTGTCCTTTAAAATGGTGATGTTGCCGAAGTCCCCATTATTTTTCTTTTCATCAAAATCAGGGAAACAGAAATGCTGCAAACACTTTACTTTCTAAGAAGCTTCAACTCTAGTTTTCTATCTTTTATGTTGCTGATAGAATTATTCTGATGGTCTATAAAACTCAGTTTTCTAATTTGCCTTCAGATATGTCGGATATCTATTATCAGGAAAGTTCAAAATCAATGATGGGTAGAACACTTCCAAATAATATTTAACAACTGCTTTCTATACTGAAGTTGCCTGCAAATCCTTCAAGTGAAGGTCAGTTTGAACAACTGAGAATTCACAAAGACGTCATATAAATGTAAAGTAGTCATGTAAATGTAAAGTTCCCTTTACTTTAGTTAGCAGATATCAGCTAGGTATTTATTGCCTGTCCTCCATGCCATGGAGATACTGATAAAGCAGAGATACATGCCTATAGGTTTTTAAGTTAAAGCACCTGTAATGTTAATTTTTCATTGTTATTAAATCAAAATTGTCTAAAACACTAACCATGCTCAAAGAAGGAATAAAGGAGAAGTTGGATGATTTTTATATATACCAAAAGAGAAGTAAATGACTTGCATCATTATATAGTATCTTCCTCTTAAAACTTCATATTGAAATCAGATAATTGATTATACCCAGTTTACTAGATCAATACAATTCTGAACTTGCAGGAATGTTTACTCTTTGAGTTACAATATAAATTGCCATGATATTTAATGGCATGTACTTGGTCTTTGTGAGCTCTTTCAGGTGTCTCTAGATTTTGAAGTATTTAACCTAGAAATTGTTCTTGGAAAGCTAAACAGTTATTACTCAGATTTCATTTCATTCACATATATCCTTCTAATTATATGACTCATAAAAATATTTTTAAGGAGGAACATATCCATTGGGTGGATAAATA
This sequence comes from Cabassous unicinctus, assembly GCA_029593785.1. NCBI lineage: Eukaryota > Metazoa > Chordata > Mammalia > Cingulata > Chlamyphoridae > Cabassous > Cabassous unicinctus. The sequence continues at coordinate 17,451 of JAQZBX010029888.1, forward strand.
AGTGCATGTTACATGTGGCTCAGAAACTTGATGTCTTGTTTAATTGTATTTTCAGATATAGATTTTTTTGGCTCAGTTGTATTTAACATGTAACAAGGGCTTATGATGTCCTCATTGTGCAAGGGGCTGAATAAGACATGTCTTTATCCTCGAGTATCTTAGTACAAATTAATTGGTAAGGGAGGGAAAGAAGAGAGACCTAAAACTGGGTCAGGACACGTGGTATATAACACAATGTGCTAGATGCTTTATCTTTTTTTTTTTCTTTCTTTTTTAATATATGCTTTAATATGGAGTAGATACTGTTTTCCTGTTTAGGAAAAAAAAAATCAGAGACATTAAGGATTTTCCCTAAGGCTACCTATTTAGGCCATGTTTCAAACTGATGCTTGTCTGTTTCTAAAGTCCATTTCTCTAACCAATAAGCCATGAAACATAGCCTATAAAGAAGAAACCCTAGTTTAACTACATCAAATGCCTTCCATAGAGGGAAGTTTTGGTGACTTAATTTTTATTCTTCCCATTTAAATGAATCTTGGAATAATTTTTGATTCATAAATAATGAATTCTGCCAGTTGCAGAATTCGACTAGCTTTGACTTTTCCTGGAAGCATTGATCCTAAATGGCTTTTCTTTTCCTTCAGTTTAGATTTGTTTTATGTGTTATAGTTGTCTTCTTCCATTCGTTCCATATCTGGACATGTCCAAGTCTTATTTGTTTCTTTATCTGTCCTATTAGCCCTTTCTTTCCACTTTGGTCTGTCACCGTGGTGCACTTTCTCATAACCTTACATTTTGATAGTGCATTCGTCACCTATCTCTCTTCTTGTTTTCCTGCTCTTAATCCATATTGTGTGTGACTCCTAGTCAATATTCCTAAAACATGATTATGCCCATATAACCTTCTAGCCGAAAAAGATGGCTTTCACTGCCTTTTTAATAAAATCTAGATTTGCTCCTTTTTGCCATCACTGCTTACCATTGAACCTCCAACGCTTCGTCCTCACCTGGGTGATCTTATGTTCCCTATTCCTGCCCCCTCCGTCCCTTGCCTTCCCCTATTCCATCATATTTATTCATTCTATACTGGTGCTTACCACAGTGTTTCCCTCTGCCCATCACCTTTCTTCCTGTTAGATTGATATCTTTCATGGAACAGTACATGTTCTGTACTTTTTCTTCAAAACCTTCCCCATCTCTTCTCTCTTCTCAGGGCCCCACATCTTCTGAAATGGCATTGAAACCGCTGTCTGTGCCATTCAGTCATTCATAAATGCGTAGCCTACTATTTTATGCTGTTGTTCATCTGCTCATATTTCTTTTGTATCCCTAATTCCACGAAGCACCCTAAAGATGGGAATCCAGCTGTCAGCATATAGTAGGTGCTTAATAAATTTTTTAATGTTTGATTTGCTAGGTATTACCCTATATTTTTAAAGGAGTTTTCCACTCAGTTTTATGCCAGTGCAGCCTTAAAAAGCCACTTTTCCTACCAATATTAGTATCTCAGGTTCTTCATTCTCCACACTAACCCTCCTAAACCCTCCCTTACCCATCTATACAAATATAGTATCTATTATATTACTCTGCTTGTTGCTTTTTACACTTTGACAAAATGTCTGAGAGATTGTAAGTTGTACTTAAAATTTTTCTTCCTTTCTTTTGGCTATTTAACATTTCATTATAGTAGATTATTAAATAATTTACTTCTCATAGATTTTATTTTATGTAACTAATATTAAAGGGCAGAAACATTTGATTACTATTACTTGTAATAACTGATATTTATTCAGCACGTGTTTGCCCCAACCTTTATTCATTTACTATTCACAAAAACCCTAATGAGGTAAATCTATTGTCCTCTCCATTTTATAGACCAGAAACTGAGGAACAAATGAGTTAAATGTTAAAAGTCATTGTTAATAATTGATAGTGTCAGTATTTGAACTCTGAAGCTGTGATGCAGAGTCCGAGGATTTAACCACCAAGCTGCATAGACAGCCTCCCCTTCAAAAGTAAATATGTATATCTATATTTCCACTTAATTTTTAAAAAACTAGATAGGCCTGATGGTCCACTAAAATAATATATCTCAGGCAGGTATTTTGGTCAATCTAGTGAATATATTGAACATGTCCTTTTTCTGTATTTGGGTGATGAAGTTAAATTTATTGAATTAGATACGTTTTTTTAGTTTTTGGTGTAATAGTTTTTCATTGTACACATATGCCACCAATCCTTCCTCTTATTAACTCTTCCTCCTCCCACTGCCACCCTGTATACTTTTTTCTTTCTTATCCTTTATTACCTGTGGATTTAGCTTAGTAAGTCCTTGCTGATATTTCAGTCTTTTCTTCCTCAAATTTACTAGAAGATAAATTATTCTGTTACTGATCAGTTTTCTTCATATCCTAACAGCTTAATGACAACAATAAATATGTGAATAGCACTTAATATTTTGTAAAGAACATCTTTACAGTCTCTACCCATCCTGTGATATAAGTATTATTGGAATTCCCTTTTATGTGTTCATAAACAGAGATTTTCAAAGACTTAGTTACACTAACAAGGATCAAAGCCAGGTCTTCTGAACCCCAATCCTTTTCAAATTAAAATCTTCAGAAGTTATATTCTGTTTTCCCATTTTCAGCTGGAGCCACATGTTATTTTGAATGTTTTAAATTAATTAAGTTTTGAAAAAACTGTGAGACTTGAAACTCGGTTCTTGTCAACTTGTAAAAGTTGGCCATTTCAAAATTTGATTGGATTTTTGTTTTGAGGAAAGACTCAGGAGTTTTTAATATGTTGAATCTTTAATTTACCCTTTAAATTATTGCAAATTGTAATGAAATAAATCATATAACTCAAACCACAAATTTGCAATAGATGTTTCCATATTTATTAATATCACACCTTTTTTTTTCCCCTTCACTAATCCTGTTTCCTTGTATAGCTTCTCAAATTCTCAAAGCATGGAAACATGTCCAGCTTTTGGAATTGACTGTTTCTAGTAAATATCAGTTAATCTAACTCATTCATTAACTGGACATAAACTCCAGTTAACGTTACCCTCTTTCCTCACCAAATTATTGTAGTCATACGTTTCTTATTGAAATGCCTTTTCTTTCCAAAGGAATGCTCTTTTTAAAGGTGCTGGTTCGCTAGCTGACTGGATGAATTTTCTTTCCCCTTCTTCCTCCCAATATATAACTCCCAACTGCACAGTGTGACACTGTGAAGCGCAGCAAGGGCAAAGTAGACAGTTTATATAAGGAAAAGGTACAATCTCTCTTTTTTCACACACACACACACAGGCAAAGCAGTTTATATAAGGAAAAGGTACAATCTCTCTTTTTTCACACACACACACACACACACACACACACACACATATATACACATCCACACATACTTTCCTTTCTTTTTAGATTATTTTATTTCTGATAAGTAAGCCTTGATTTCACGTAGACACTATGAGGACATGAGCTTATTTTCACAACAGGCATCATCATGAACTTTGTTAATGGTGAATGAAGATAGGAATTTGTATGAAGAAATTAGGTGTTCTAATGATGAAGTTATGGCATCACTGTGTCTTCAGTGGTGACTTTACTCATTTCTAGGCCATTTGTTTTATATATAGATTAAATATAGATAATTACTCATTTGACAGGTTACTTTATTACTTTGATATATCTCAGAGTATCACATGGAGTTTAAGTGTGATTATTGTAATAATTTGGATTCATTAATAACCAAAATTAACATTTCATGTGCATTAAAATTTTAAAGTAGGAATTTGATTTTGTTTAAAGTCATTTTTGCTTCTGATGGTTATTTTGATTTAATAACAGAATATACTTTTTAAAATTACAGTTTCTGTTTTTAAGCTTACATGTTAAATATAAAATTTTGTAGCTATTGTAAATTATAATTAGAAATATTAGCATCTGTAGGTTAATCAGGTCATTCTTGCCTTGTGCTTCCTTTGTATGAAGAACTTATGAGTGAAATTTATTTGTTGTGGCAAATATGCATCACATATGATGTATTAAACTTAAAAATGAATTTTTACATTTATTGAGTACTTTACCAAGTGCCTAGTGCATCTAGGTGTTCAGTAATTGTTTTCCTACAAAACGTAATATTTTCTCTTGCAAAACTGTGTGATTTAGATGGATATTAAGTGGTTACATTGCTTAGAAATTATTTGCACATTCATAAAGAGTCTTTATCTGAGGGAATAAAATTAAAAGATTTTAATCAAGCATCACGTTTTAATCTCTTTTTTAAATTTAATTTTGTTTTGCTTTTCAATAAAGATTCCATATTTCTGGTTCAAAGTGAATTTTACCTGCTGTTTTAGGTTAACGCAGTTCTTTAGAAAAGCAGATCTATTCTGGCTATGCGATGCATTTTATTTAATTTTATAGTTTTTAGGGTATCATATATTAGATAGTGCCAAAAATATAGAAAAATTTTAGAGAACATTTTTGGATTTGATGGATTACCACTCTTGAAAGGGAAACAAAACACTAAATATTTCTAATCCCGCATTATTTACCGCATGGGTGGTTAAATGCTACTTTAAGCCTCATAAAATTAAAAGGGAGAAATCTGCCAACTGTAGCAGGAATTGGATTTAGGAAGAGTGGTACAGAGCCAAAATATTGCTACAGAATTAAATGTCAAAAATCTTCTTTAATAGTAGATATATAGTTCACAGTGCCTGGTTATGATTAATACATTTAATCTAAATCACTGAAAGTTGCACTCTCCTTTTCCATAAAATACAATAGGACACAAATCAGTTTTACTGTAGATGGATAACAATTGGAAAATAATGCATCTTCCCGCCCAATAAATTGTCAGTTATACCTTTTAACTAAAATCAATTCATCTTTCCAAAATTTATTACAATTTCTAATAATAAATCTCCTCAAATGTTTATTCATTTGCTTTTTGATACATTTGTGCCACTTTTGCTATGGTCTAATGTTTTCTCTTTTGATTCATTGTAAATTAGAAAATCTATTTTGAGTCAATTTTCTAGTTAAGAAGTTAAAATCTATAACCTAGCACCTTTTCCACTCTCCTTTGTACATTTTAATACCCTTGAACTTGAACTTAAATGCAATCCAATAAATATTTTTTCCAAGTGAGATTAAAAGACTTATCGGTGTAACTTCTTGAGTAAGGGCCAGATTCATAAAACAAGCACTTAGGAGGTTGTTAGATGATTGTTACCACAGATCCATTTTTAATCAAAAAGAGGAGAGAGGGAGCAAGAGAGATCCATGGGATTGAGCCATCATTTCATGTAAATATTTGGTAGAATGAAGAGGAAATGCCCATTTGGATTAGGATCAGAAAAATTGATCAAAATGGGAGTCTGCTTTTACTTGCCGTTGATAGCAGTAATCCATTAGTAGTATTAAATAAAAGCACAACCAATAAGCGATATTTTATCTATATTTTACACAGATGTCTTCCCCTTATTAATCTCCAGATACACATTTTTTCATCTCTAGATATACGTTATACATTTTCATATTCTTTTTTGTGTATCCCGAGTGTGTGAAATCAAATTGCTTTTACATACATACTGCGTTTTGGAATGTAGCCATCATTGATTTGTTAAAATTCAGTACATGATACATGAGTTCTCATTCTTTATACTCTTTTGGTTAGACTTAATTTTTAGATTTTTTGAATATTATGTGGTGACTCTCTTGTCATTTTAATTTTATACCTTTCTTCATATTCCATGGTGAAGTCAGATTGGTATCCCTTTATTTTTTTCCTTTTAATACTACTTTTAAGTAATATTAACCAGATTTCTAAAATAGATTTTCAGAGTGGATACTTTTAGAGATCAAAGTGGCATTAACTAATTTGATTCAAACTTGTAACTCATCTGCAAATTTGTGTGGTGCCTAATATATAAAATGCCATATGGGATTCAGCAGTTTAAAAATAAGATGTTTGTGATCAGAATAGGCAGAATAGAATTCAGTAATTGGGCTAACTACATAGTGAGGAAAGCAGATATTTTAAGGCAAAGGACAAACGTTAATAAGGGGTCTTGGCTTTTCGCCTGAAAGTATTGCTGCTTTTTTTAAATCTGCAATCTTATTTTTAAAAAATATGTGGGTTGCTTAATATAAAATATATCACTTATTTGGACTGGCCAAATTAATTTCTGTATTAACAAATTATTGGTTTTAAATAAATTTAGCTAACTGGAGAAACTTTGAAAGTCATCTCTGACTTATTTGTATTTCATATTTTTTCCCATCACAATAAATATAAAAATACGTCAAACCATGCGAATTTAAATAAAAAAAAATAAAATATTCATGCCTTTTTAAAGATGAATAAAAGATTTTAGTGATATTCCTCTGGTTATTTTATAAACCTTGAGTAATGATATACAGTTAATTTATTGTTTATGCATTTAGGGTTTTTCTATATTACTGTCAGTAATGAAGATCTTAACAATAACTATATTATCACAGTTGTCACTTTTGCATGCTAATATTCAATTTTGGAAGGACAGGTTTGTTACTGCAACCTTTCAAAGGAAGAAGTTAAGGTTTAGGCTGCTGTTTCCTGGTCCTGTTTACTATTCTCTTTCCTCCATCTGCCTCTCTCTAATCTTTCCAGTTGAATGTGAATTCATCTTAGAGACTGAAATTCTGTTAATGTTTTTAACCATACATTTAGAGAGTTGCCTGGGTTTTCGAGAAAAAAGAATGCTTTTAAGCAGGCTTTTTAGTAAATCAATATCTTATCCCCCATTCTCTAGTTCAATCTCTTGGCTGTTGACATAGCCTAACTATTCTGTTTAGTCTTTCTTTTTCTATTCTTTGATACTACCATCTCAACTCTCATCAAAAACTAATTTGATCCTTTGACTTTTTGCTTTAAATCTTTAATGCAACCCCTTGGTCTACCAAATAAAATATAAACTCCTTTTCTTCCTATTCTAGATTCTTAAGACCTCAATGTATTGTTGCATCTTCTTACCCTAATTATCCTTAGCAGATGCATTCTAAATGTTTCCTGAACTTTTCAGCTTCTGTCATTCCTTCTATTTTTACCATTTGAAACCTCAGACTCCATGTCAATCTGTGGATTTCTTATCCATTCCTCAAGACCCATCTTAGTTACAACCTCATCTGAAAACTTCTCTGCCAGAAGGCACCTCGTTCAGCACTCAAAGACATCCCCATCACTTCATTAGTAACATCACTGTGTTTTAGCCATTTCTGATTTTGTGCAAAAAGCATGGAACTCTGGAAATCAGGATAACGTCTCCTAGATCCATTATTTACTGCCTTTATGATCTTTGAGAAATCACTTCTTGAACTTCAATTTCCTCACCCCTAAAATAGGACTAATAAAAGATAAGATGAAATAATGTATGGGCTTTGTGATCTGTACGGCTGTGTGAACTGTAAAGAAATTATTATTATTCATTTACTTCAGGAGTCCACAGCTCAAATGCCTTCAGGGGCCAGGCAGATAATATATATGTGTGAAAACATTTGGTATTAGGGATGAACCAGCATACAAGAAAGTGCATTCCGTAGCTAAAGACATTCAAATTCAAAACATTTTAAGGTACTGACTGTCATGCCAAACAAACTATTTACTGGCCGAATAGTGCTGCCCCCTTGTGTACATCATCTTCCCCATCTGAGCCTAAGCTGAATAAAGCATCTTGGCATTCCCATGAAACCTAGCATATTGTAGGTACTTAATGAACTTTGAGAGAGTGGTTTGGTGGGTGAGTTCATGGGTGACTTAATAAATAAACACACATTTCCTAGATCCTTGACGAAACAATCATTAAATCATTAAATCACCAAAGCAAAACAGGACAGGGAAAATATCCTTACATGAAATGCCTGAATTCTCAGTTAACTCTGATAGCATTTCTGTGGTCAACTCTATTTGAAAAGGAGTTAAGGGAAAAACCATGCCTAGTATATACAAAGAAAGAACAACTATGGACTATTGTCTCCTATGCCATCTTTTTTGATGCCTCCTACTTGCTGATCAGAAGAATAGTTTAAAATGCAAACAATTCATTTCCTTTGTACATTTAAACTTCACTTATCCACTTAACTACCTCTTTTGCTTTGGTGGACTCCAGCTGACCGAATGGAGCAGTAAATGTTAGTCTAGTGCCTACTCCCAATGCTTTTCCTTGTGATTTTTGACATTTGGCTGAAGAAAACTTTAGTGCCTGAGATTTAATGATTCTTTTCCCAAGGATCTAGGGAATTTGCGCTGATTATGTTTTCATCTCTAGGGAATTAAATATGTCTTGTCCAATGTGTTAGAATCCATTAAAAAATTTTTTTTATTCATTAAAGTATATCACTCATACATAAACATACATAAACGGTAAGTATATAGCAATAGTTGTGACCTTACAAAACAAACATACATAACATCATACAGCACACTCATATCTCACCCTACCACAAATACTTTGCATTGTTGTTAAATGTTTATAACTAATGATTAAAGAGCATCCTCAAAATATTACTACTAAGCAAAGTGTTTTCCCCCAACCCACCCTATTAGTAGTAGTAGTAGTATATCATTTATATATGAACATATATAAACAAGTGTATAGTAAAAATTGTGAACTTACAAAGCAAACATTCATAACATCATACATCATCAACACCTTGCATTGTTGTGAGACATTTGTTACAAGTTATGAAAGAAATTTGTCAAAGTCTTACTGCTGATTATAGTCCTTATCTTACATTTGGTCTATTTTTCCCCCAACCCACCCTATTATCATTTTTAAAATATATCTTTATGACAGAAGTTGTAAACTTACAAAACAATCAAGCATGTGTGCAGAATTCCCAAACAACACCTCTCTATCAACATACCACACTGTGGTGGAACATTTGCCACAGATTATGAGATAATATCATCCAACCATTACCAGGTCCATAGCGTACATTTGGCACACATTCTCCATACTCCCCCTTTATCAACACAGTACATCTTTGGCATAGATGTAAGAATATTACATTATTACTGTTAACCACAGTCCATAGGTCACTCCAGTTGTATTTTTCCCATGCCTCTCCACATTCCCACCACCCTGCAACAGTTATGTACATCTGCTCTAGCTCACAAAGGACATTCTTGCATCTGTACCATCAACCACAATTCTCATCTACTTCTAGGTTTACTGTGCTATTCAGTCCCTAGATTATTCTCTAACTTTCTGGCAATTGGCATTTACATCCTATACTACCATTTTCAGCCACATCCCCATTTATAAACCAGCTGTTACTCACTATAATGTGTTACCATCAATTCTGTACATTTCCACACTTTTACAGTAAAGCTAATTAAAACTTTTACATACAATATCAGTAGTCCATTTCAGTCCACGTCTTATCTCCTTTAAGAATCCACCACCTACCACTAGGTCTTGAAGATATTTTTCTACATTTTTTTCTAGAAGCTTTATGGTTCTTGCTTTTATATTTAGGTTTTTTTTCTTCATTTTGAGTTAATTTTTGTATAAGGTGTGAGATAGGGTCCTCTTTCCTTCTTTTGCTATGGATATACAATTTTCTCAGCA
>JAQZBX010029889.1:0-27063 GCA_029593785.1 Cabassous unicinctus
ACCATTTACCAAAGTGTGAAATGTGCTGGTGATAGAAACTCCAGTATCACTGAGCAGTTCAGTGGCACCTCTTGTCTGCAGGCCATGGCTGACTTAGGGTATTCCATAATAGAACTGAGCTCACTAATAGCAGTGGGATCATAAGACTCTACAAATTAGAGCCCAGGTGCCTGCATTTAACCTTCAGAAGCCAAGAGGATGCAATTATTTTAATCAGTGACAAGGTTACAGTGGTAGCTAGGGGGAGTCTGACTCACAGAGAGATGTGGAGACAGTTAATAAAACTATCCCCAGGGTCAAAATAGATGGACCACCAACAAATGTATCAAACAAGCTGTACAATCATAGAAATTAAGGATGACATCAGCACCCCAGTTTCATTAACTCATGAAAAATCATGAATTCTTGCCCAGTTTCCAGACCCTGTTATTTGAAGGAATGACTGGGTACACAGAAGAAAGGAACCTGTAACACTACAGCAAGTGTTCACAGCACTACTGATTCCTTCAGCCTTTTCCCAAAGGACCTACAGCCATTTACTGAGGTAGCTGCACGACACGGAAAGAGGAATACCCAAACGTTTCAAAGACTGCTGGACACAGCAGTCCAAATTGACATTGATATCCAGAGACTTAAAATTCCCTAATGACCCTTGTGGTAAAATGGGCTCCTGTGGGGCTGTGGAGGTTTGAAGCTGTATGTATGTCAGAAACAATGTTTTTAAGGTTAATCCATTCCTGTGGGGTAATCCATTGTAAGTAGGACCTTTTGATGAGGCTGCTTCAGTTAAGGTGTGACCCACCTCACTCAGGATGGGTCTTCATCCCTTTACGGGAGAGCTTTATAAACGAAATGAATACAGAGAGAGGGGGATGAAAGCCAAGGAAGCAAGAAACCGAAAGCAATGAAACCTGAGAGAGAAGGGAGAGACCAGCAAGTAATTAAACTAATCCCACTGTTTAAGCCAACCCGCTTCATGGTATTTGCTTTGAGAAACCTAGGAAACTGAAACAGGGGCCAAGTGATAAATAGAATCCTAGCCCAGGTCCAGGTCACAGGGAGTCCACTGGGTCCACGGACTCATTTGGTGGTCATTTCTCCAGTCCCCAAATGGATAATTGGAATAGACATTCTTGATAGTTTGTATAACCTACATTTTGGCTCTTTCTCTGCCCAATCTTGCTTCTTTCCTCTTCCAGGTATTGATCTAAAGAAAACTCCCTCCAGCATATTCACCTCCAGTTTTCAATTATGGATTAAATTTCCTTAGGGACTCTCCAATTTTCTATTTCTTCTTGGATTATATTTGTTCAGTTGTATATTTCCAGCAATAGGTTTGTTTTATCTAAATTAACATATATAGTGGTATAGAGTTTTCCTAATGTTCTATTATAAATGTTTATTTTTTTATTTTTTATTTATTTTTTTTAAAGATTTATTTAATTAATTAATTTATTTATTTATTTATTTATCCCCCCCTTGCTGCTTGTGTTTGCTGTGTCCATTTGCTGTGTGTTTTTTCTGTGTCTGCTTGTCTCCCCCTTGCTGTGAGGTCTTGCTGCATCAGCCCACCACGCCGTGCGGGCCAGCCTGCCCTCACAAGGAGGCCCCGGGAAGCGAACCCGGGGCCTCCCATATGGTAAACGGGAGCTCTATCGATTGAGCCACACCCGCTTCCCATATTATAAATGTTTAATGTCAACAGGACCTGTAGTGATGTCCCCACTTTCATTCCTAATACTGGTTATTTTTTGCATTCTTTCTCACTCTGTCTTTGATTAGAGGTTCATTAATTTTATAAATCTTTTCAATGAACCAAGTTTTGGTTTAGTTGATTCTGTTGTATATTTTATTCTTTTTAGGTTAAAATTTGCAAATATATCTGTATTAGGGGTGCTGTTGCAAAGTACCAGAACTCTGTTGGCTTTTATAAAGGGTATTTATTTGATGTAGACACATACGGTCACAAGGCCCTAAAAAGTCCAACTCAAGGTACCATAAGAGGTGCTTTCTCACCCAAAGTCATTGACCACGTATTGAAGCAAGAAGGCAGAAACTGTCTGCAAGAGTTCAGCCTTCCTTCTTCCTCTTAAGATTCTATGGTCCCAGTTTCTTCCAATCTCAGCTGTAGGCTTGCATAAGGTTTGTCTCTCTCTCTAGGGCTAGTTTCTTTCCAGGCTCTGTTGCTCTATTTTCTTCACAAGGTCAACTGTAGACTATCGGGCTCATCTCTCTTCCAAGGGTCTCTGCCATGTCTAATGAGCTGTCTCTCTTCCTCTGTGTTTTTCTCCATGTCTGCTTCCATGGGCAAGTCTGTTTTATCAGCCCACCGAGGGGGCTGGGTCTCAATGCTGAGTTGCACTCTAATGATGTGGTTGAATCAAAGCCCTAATCTTAACATAATTTAATCAGATGTCTCAGCTGCATCTAATACAATCAAAGGGTTATCACACCCAGAGCAACAGACCAGTTTACAAACATGATCTATATCTCTTTTTGGAATTCATAAATAATATCAAACTGCCACAGTATCTTTTAATTTATATAAAGTGAAAATCACTCTTTTTGGCATAGTGTCCTATGAGTTTTGACAAATGCATAGAGTCCTGTAACCACCATCACAATCAAGACACAGAACAGTTCTATAATGCCTCCCCCAAATAATTCCTTTTTGCTACTGCTTTGAGGTCAAGGACTCCCCAACACTTAACCCCTGGAAACCACCAATCTGTTCTCTATCAGATTTTTCCATAATATCACATAAGTGTAATCATATATTATGTAGCTTATTTCACTTAGCATAATGCATTTGAGATACATTTACGTTGTTGTGGGTGTCAATCTAGTATTTCATTGTACGGCTGTACTTTAGTATGTTTATCCATTCTATGATTTCTATGAATAAAGTATTATAAACTTTCACATACAGGATTTTGTGTGAATGTATATTTTTATTTCACTTGGTTAAATACCTAGGAGTGGGTTTGCTCAGTTGTGTATTAAGTGTGTGTTTAACTTAAGAAACAAACAAACTGTTTTCCATAGTGGCTATATCATTTTGCATTTCTACCAGCAATATATGAGAATTCCAGTTAACACGTATCCTCTCCAGCACTTTGCATATTAATTTTTTAAAACTTTTTCCATTCTAATAGATGTGTTTCTTTTGGTTTCCATTTGCATTTCTTTAGTGAATAATGCTGTTGAACATCTTTTCATGTGCTTATTTGCTATCCAAATATCTTCTTTGATAAAGTGTCTGTTCAAATATTTTATTTTATTTTGTTTTCACAATGTTGAATTTTGAGAAAAGTTTATATATTCTTGATTCAAATCCTTTCTCAAGTATGTGATTTGCAAATATTTACTTCCAGTCTGTTACTTGTCTATTTATTCTTTATTAACAATGTCTTTTGTGGATCAAAAATTTTTTTACCTTATAAAGTCCAACTTATCAAAAATGTATTGTTTTATAAAGATCATGCTTTTAGTGTTGTATGTAAGAACTCTGCCTAACTCAAGTTCACAAGGATTTTCACCTACGTTTTCTTCTAAAAGTTTGATAGTTTTACAATTAAGTCTATGATCCATTTTGAGTTAATATTGATATCTATTCTAGCACCATTTGTTGAACAGATTCTCATTTCTCCATTGAATTACCTTTGAACCTTCTTAAAATATCAATTAGCCATATTTATGTAGTTCTATTTCTGGACTTTCTATTTTGTTCCATTGAGCTATTTGTCTAGTCTTTGCCAAGGCCACTTAGTTTTGATTACTGTAGGTTTATAATAAATTTTAAAATCAGATAGTATGTGTCCTCCAACTTTGCTCTTCTTTTTAAAAAAATGTTTTGGCTATTCTAGTTCTTTTGCCATTCCAAAAAAACCAGTTTAATATCAGCTTGATGTTATCTCTTTAAAAAATCATGTTCTGATGTTGATTGGCATTGCATTACATCTATAAATCAATTTGGGGGTGGAGGTGGGTGTCTTAATTTTCCAAGGCTGCTATGACAAATATCACACACTATTTGGCTTAAACAATAGGAATTTGTCTACTGTTTTTGAAGGCTAGAAATCCAAAATCAAGATGTCAACAAAGTCATGCCTTCTCCTGGAGTTGGTAGCATTCTATTGATCAGAGACCTCTGTCACTATGTAATCTTTCTCCTCACCAGCTTTTTCTGACTTCTGGCTTCTTCTGACTGATTGCATCCAAATCTCCTCTCTTTGTAAGGCCTCCCCATCATACAGGTCAAGGCTCACCCTCAATCAGTTTGGCCATACCTTAGCTAATAATAACATCTTCAAAGGTTCTATTTACAAATGGGTTCACACCCACAGGAATGTTGATTAAGACATGATTCAATTCCCAAGAGGAGAAATTGACATCTAAGTCTTCCAATCCATGAACATGGTATATTTCTCCATTTATTCAGGTTTTCTTTGATTTCTTTCACCTGTGTTTTGTAAGTTTCAACATATAGACCCTGCACATATTTTGCTAGATTCATGCAGAAGAACTTCATTGTTTTGCTGCTATTGTAAATGGTAATCTTGGTTCATTTTGATTTTCAGATGTTCATTGCTAGTACTAAGAAATACAACTGCCATTTTTCATATTGACTTCGTGTCACGAAACATTGTTAGTCTCCTCTATTACTTCTGGTAGCTTCTTTTGTAAATACATGATTTCCTATTTAGGCCATTATACATTCTAATACTGACCATTTTATTTTTCTTTCCAATCTTATAGCTTTTATTTATTTGTATTGCTTTATTGCACTTACTAGTTGTCCCAGTACAATGCTGAATTGGAGTAGTACAGATGGACATTTTTGCCTTTATTAGAAGAAAAGCAGTCAGTATTTTGGCATTTAGTATGGTGTTTTTTAACAGGTGTACTTTATAAAGTTGAGAAAATTCCTTTCTATTCCTAGTTTGCTTGAGAGCTTTTATCATGAATGGGTATTGAATTTTATTAAATGCATTTTCAGCATCTATTTATGTAGTTTTTCCTTTTCATCTGTTAATATGGTGAATTACATTGTTTGATTTTTGGCTGTTGGACAAGACTTGCATTTCCAAGATAAACCCAACTTGATCATCATGTAGTCTCTTCTTCTATATGGATTCAATTTACTGATACTTTGTTGAGGACTTTGCACCTTTATTCATAAGGGATATTGGTCTGTAGTTTTATTTTCTTGTAATTACATTCTCTGGTTTTGGTATCAGGATAATGCTGACCTCATAAAATGAATTGGGAAACGTCTTAGTCAGACAAAGCGGGTGCTGATGCAAAATACCAGAAATCTGTTGGTTTTTATAAAAGAGTATTTATTTGGGGTAGAAGCTTACAGTTACCAGGCCATAAAGCATAAGTTACTTCCCTCACCAAAGTCTATTGCCACGTGTTGGAACAAGATGGCTGCCGACATCTGCAAGGGTTCAGGCTTCCTCTTCTTCCTAAAGTTCCATGGTCCCAGTTTCTTCCAATATCAGCTGTAGGCTGGCATAAGTCTTGTCTCTCTCCTGGGGCTAGTTTCTCTCCAGGCTCAGCTGCTCTGCTCTCTCCACAAGCCAGCTGTAAACTATCAGGCCAATGGCTTGTCTCTCTTCCCAGGGCCTCTGCCGTGTCTAATGGCACCTTCTATCTTTCCTCATGTATCTGCTTCTCTGTATATTTACTTCCTGGGGCTCCAGGATCAAAACTCTGTCTCCTCTGCCTTGTTTTCTCTATGAGTCCCTGCCCACCAAAGGGACAAAGACTTGATGATCTACTGATGTGGCCAATCAAAGCCCTAGTCATAATTTAATCAAGTAAAAGTGAAACCTCTGAATTCAATTCAATCTAAGAGTATCAATAGTCCAGAGGAACAGACTAGTTTACAAACATAATTAGTAATTCTTTTTGGAATTCATCAATAATATCAATCTATCACAGGAAGTTTTCCCTTCTCTTTTATTTCCAGCTTGGGTTCTTAACCAGGAGTCCATGTCCATGAAAAGATTTCAGGGGGTCCATGAGCTTGAATTAAAAATTTTTAAAAATATTATTCTTGTGGGGATGTGTTGGTGTGGGTATGATATATTTATAAAATAATATATAGTGTAGTGTGGACTTAATATGATTTTTATTTTGATATAGCATGTTCTGAGTGCAGTGAATAACTGCTTGCGAAAAGGTAATGAGGGTGGAGATAGTTTAATGACACCATGGGAACACTCGAATTTCTAAATGCTTGCTAAAAATGACTGTTTGAACAGATGTTGAATGGTGTTAGGTTATCAGGTATTGAAATTACAGGAAATTTGTAAAACATAATTTTGAATAATCCTAAAATTTAATTTAAAGACATGCTGATGTTGAGTGTCATATGGCTTTGGTTGCTGGTGCCTCCTAAAAACAAAACAAAACAAAACAACAAGCAACCACCTCAGGGGAGCATATATGGTTGAGTGCTAGCTTCCCACATATGAGGTCCCGGTTCAATCCCCAGCCCCAGTACCTAAAAAAAAAAAAAAAGTGCTCTGATCACAAAAATATTCCGTATGATTTCAATACTTTGAAATCTGTTGACACTTGTTTTGTGGCCCAGGACACATCAATTGTTGGTAAATAATCCAGTTGGACTTTGAAAAAATACATGTATTTTGAGGATTTAGGGGGCATTTTTTCCATATATGTCAATCAGACCTAGCTTATGAAACTATATCTTGATATTGATATTTTAACATTTTTTGCTCCACAAGGAAAGAAGGTGTGTGAAAATCTCCATTATTATTGCAGTTCATTTTTTTAGTTATGTTCACTTTTTTCTTTATATATTTTGATGTTATTGTATTTAAGCATACATATTTAGAATGGCTGTAGCTTTCTGTGAATTGTATCTTTTATTACTAAGAACTGTCCTTCCTTATCACAAGTTATTCATTTTGCCTAAAAGTCTGTATTGATACATAGCTACATAAGCTTTCTTTTGGTTTAATTTGCATTACATATTTTTCCATCCTTTTATTTTCAAGCTTTCTTTATCCTTATAATTTGCATGTGTCTCTTAGAAGCAGCTATCACAAGTTTTGGTTTTTAATTTTTTCTTTTAATTTCTTTTAATTAAATATTTGTTCCATTTGCAAGTAAAGTGATTATTGACATATTTAGGTTGAAATTTACCAAATTATTAATTGATTTCTATTTGTCTCATCTGTTCTACATTCTTGTACTCTATTTACATTCTGTTGGATTGATTATTTTTCATCTTTCATTTTTCATTGTAAAAACACTATTAGCTTGGTAGTTATTTAGTCTATTATTCTTTTTTCTGGTTATTATGCTTGAGATTACTATATTCACCTTTTAATTAGAAAGTTCAGATATAAATACTTTTACTTCTTTCTTAAAAGTGCAAGGAACTTAAAACACCTTTTACTCCATTTACCACCTCACAAATTATGGTATTTTACCATGTATTTTAAATTTTTGTATATTTTTTAAACACCACAAAACATTGTGATTATTATTATTACTGTAATTATTTTAGACATTCCATTTTTATTCAGACTGAATGCACATATTCACCGTTTTCATTGTTCTTTTTTCCTCCCCATGTCTCTGAATTTCTGTCATCCAGTATCAATTTCTTTTTCCTTAAAATACACTTTACAGTATTTCCTTTAGAGAAGTAGAAATTCTTATGACAAAATTTCAGTTTATATTTGTCATTTCCAGGCAGAGTCCTTAAAGAGAAGTGTACACTCTTCTTCATTTCCTTTGCCATACTGCTGTCCTGAATGTTGACACAATGGCTGAAGCTCTCTGCAGCTACTTTGGACAATGAGATGCCTAAGGCAATGAAAACCTCACAAGGCAATACAACTATAAAGGAGCCTGACTCCCTGACACAATGGATCATCATGCCAATGTTTGAATGATCAGCTCTGGACTTCTGGGTGTTACAGAGAGGTAAATATCTTGTGTAAACCTGGTACTTGTGGCTTAAATATCCTCAAAGAGCTTATCTAGCTGAAACACACATTAATTAAAGGGATAGCTAATATTATATAATAGTTGATAAGTGCCAAATGAGTAATAAAAATTATAGAAGGCACAGGAGGGAATTAGAATCCTGTAGATTAAATGAAAGGTTATTTGGAGAGGAAGAATTTGAGTTCCACCTTGAAAGATGGTTATGCTTCTTATGATTTACATATGTGCAAAGGAATGAATGACCATACAAACAGAGGTTAAAATTATTGGAGAAATGTTTATGATAAAGTAACTGACCAAACTATCAGAACAAGCAGAAAGATTCTAATTGGGGTATAGTAGGAAATAACATTAGAAGAGTTGGTTAGTATATTAATGGGGAGGTCTTTGAAAACAAACCAAATGGTTGGATTTTATTTCTTGAAAAAGTATAGGCAAGGAATGAACCTGATATATATTTAATTATTCTAAGAATTGAAGTTATCGTAGAGCTAGATTCAAGCCGTGAGTTACAGCATAAATGACCCTATTCTAGTATTCTAGTATGTTCTGTATTTTCTATCCCTCCAACAGGTTTTTTGCTCCCATTGTCAGATGGAAAGAGTCTTTGCTACACAGCTTTGTCTTTTTAAAGAAAGGAGTTTGGTGAGGGGAAACCCAGCATGAGAGAAGCATGGAGAAAAATCTTTGTTTATAAATTCTACTTTGAAGCATAATCCCCAATTACTGAAGATAATGCTGAAAAATAGGACCAGATGGGAGCCAACTCTCCATACAGATTATGGCAAAGCGATTCTGCTGGATTAGTAGCTTGCAGGCACTTAAAAAATAATGATAATTTTTAAAATCCATTAGGAAGAAGTGGGATATTTGCACTCATAAAAAATATGAGAAGAGGCTGGTATGCCTGAAAAGGCCTATTTTGGAAATCATCACTTTAACATAAGGAAAATATTATCATTTCAATTAATTAGCTTTTTCTCTTCCTCCTAAATGACTACATGACAATTACACACATAGCCCTGTGAGAGTTTGTGTGTAGTTGTGTAGTGTTGTATATGTGTATGAAAGACTACATCAGAGACAATAGATATTTTAATGGAATTTTTGAAAAGTGTACAAAAATATGAAAACATTTACTTAGGTTATGAAATAAATCTAACTTTTGAACTTTATCATGAAGAACACTACATTTTAAGACAACTATCTTAAATCTTGTGATGGTTAGCCTAAAGTGTCAACTCAGCCAGGTAATGATGCCCAGTTTTTCGGTCAAGCAAGCACTGGGCTAATTGTAATACAAGGACATTTCATGGACTTTAATCATGAGTGAGTTGATTGCATAGATGGCTGATTACATCTATAGTCAACTAAGGAGTTTGCCATCAGCAATGAGTGATGTCTCATCCAATCAGTTGAAGGCCATAAAAGGAGAAGTGATTTCAGCATTCAGAGAGAAAATTCCCAGCTCTACTTCAGACAACAGTGTCTCCTGGGAACTCATCAAGGACCTTCATTGGAGCCTGTGGCAGTTTGAGATTATTCATGAATCCCCAAAAGAGAAAGATTATGTTTGTAAACTAACTTATTCCTCTGGGTGTGATATCTTTTTATTGTATTAAATTCAAAGGTTTTAAGTTTACTTGATAAAATAAATTTAGGGCTTTTGATTCAGCCATGTCAATAGGACATGACTCAGGTTAAGTCCCCATCCCCTTGGTAGACTGATATAAACGGGCACTCACTCAAGAAGACACAAGAAGAGAGAGAGCTCTGTCATGTTTGATCCTGGGGCCTCAGGGAGAGATGGGCCATTCACCTGATAGTTTTCAGCTGAAGAGAACTGAGCTTCTGAGCAGCTGAGAAGGCCCAGAAAGAAATGAGCCCTATGCCAGAGACTGATATAGGAAGCTTGAGAGACCAGGCAGAGATCACACACCATCTTGTTTCAACACATGGCAGCTGACTTTGGTGAGAAAGTACCTCATATGGTACCTTGATTTGGACTTTCCATGGCCTTGGGACTGTAAGCTTTTACCCCAAATAAATACTCTTTATAAAAGCCAGCAGATTTCTTGTACTTTGGTAGACTAATATAGAATTTGGTACCAAGAGAGTGGGGGTACAGTCTGATGTAATTACCAAAAATGCTGGAAAGAATTATATAAATGGGTAAGGGGTATTTTTTGGAGGAATTGTGAGATGCTTGATAGAAAAGGCTTAGACTGCTTTGAGGAGAATGTTGATAAGAATATGGAGCCTAAAGTTATTTCTGATAAGGCCTTAGAAGGAAATGATGAAGCTTTTTTGCAAACTGGAGGAAAGGCTATACATGTTTTAAAATTGCAGAGAACTTAGCAAGATTGAGTCCTGATGTTATACGGAAGGCAGAATTTGAAAATGGTGAGTCTGGGCATTTAGCTGAAGAGCTTTCCAAAATAAACTCAGAGAATGCAGCTTGGCTGCTCCTTGCAGCTTACAGCAAAATGCTAGATGAAAGAGATAAGCTGAGAACTGAATTGTTGAGCACAAAGAAATCAGAAACCGATTCTGGAAATTCCAAGCCTCTGGAAATCATGCCTCCAAATGACAGTGCCTGTGGCAGTGTGATATTATTTATGAATTACAAAAAAGAGATATAGATTATGTTTGTTAACTGGTTTGTTCCTCTGGACGTGATACCTTTTGATTGTACTAAATTCAAAGGTTTTATGTTTACTTGATTAAATCAATATTAGGGCTTTGATTTGACCATGTCATTAGCACAACTCAGAATTGAGTCCCCTCCCACTTGAGGGCTTTATAAAAGGACACTCACACAGAAGCAGATACATGAGAAAAGAGAGAGAACTCCATAGATAAAGAAGAAGATTTTGATCCTCCAGCCCCAGGGAAAGATGAGTCATTTGCCTGATGGTTTGCAGCCAAAGAGAACAGAGCAGCTGAGCAGATAAGGAAGGAAAGACCAGGCCCACCATCTTGCTTCAACACGTGGCAACTGACTTTGGGTGAGAAATCAACCTTGAGTTGGACTCTTTAGGGCTTTGTAACTGTAAGCTCTTACTCCAAATAAATACACTTTATAGAAGCCAACAGATTTCTGGTATTTTGCATCAACATGCCTTTGGCTGACTATTACAGTGCCCCATTTGAAGAATTAACTAAACTTAGAACTTGTAAGCCAGGATTGAAAATCCAATTATCCAGGAAAGACTTGTGGAAAGTATTATCGTCTGATGGCTTGGATCCCTGCTTCCTGCATGCTAAACCAACAAGCTTTTTGCGAGATCTATATGAACAAAACCAATGTCAGCCTGGACTAAAAGGGACATGGAAGGGGAGAGATGGAAGGGAAAATGGCTTTAAGAGGAAAACCATGGAAGCTCATGTCAGGAATTAAGACATCTCCTTGGGCCAAGAAAGAGACCCCACCCATGTGTACGGAGAGGGTGAGTTTGCCCCAGCATTTGAAGAGGGTAGATGTTCCAGCCCACTGTTCAGGGAAAGTTTCACTACCCCTGGTTACAGAGAGGGTGGAGCACATTCCCCAAGGGTTGGGGAGATTGCAGTCAACACCCTAGTGCTCTGGGAGGGGTGGACCTGTTTCCCATAGGTTGGGGAGAGTGAGGTCGACACCCCATAGATCTGAAAGGTGGGCCTGTTCCCCATAGAATAGGGAAGGCCCGGAGCCAACTCACTGTTCTGAGAGGGTTGGACCTGTACACCAGAGATTAGAGAGAATGTTGCCACCAAATCACTGTACTAAGGGGGTTGAGACTCTACCCCAGAGATTGAGAAAGGTGTGGTCATCACCCCTAATGTTTTTGGAAGGTGAAGTCTGGAACTCAGTCACCACCCAGATGCTTGATGAGGACAGAATCAAGAAAATAGTCATTGGGCAAGCCTGTGGAAAGGGTGGGCCCCCATGAGGCACCAAGAGGAAGAAACCATTATCTTAAGAATGACTTTCAGACTTTGAAATCTAACGGAGTATGCCCTACAGTTTCGGAACTGTAGGGAACCCGTGACTCATGTTTCCCTCCAAAATTCTCCTTGTGGTAATGTGAATGTTTATCCTATGTCTGTCCCTCTGTATATTGGAAGGAGATAATTTGTTTTGTAAGTTTCAGAGGTCTATAACCAGAGGGGACTTTGCCCTAAGACAAATTGTATTTCTATAACTGTGATGTGATTTTGTACTTAGCATTGCTAACAGAAAGGATTTCTGGTTTTTTGGAATATTGTAATCTTTTTGGGATTCAGAGGGTGGAGTGTGGCAGTTTGAGATTATTTATGAATCCCAAAAAGAGAAAGCTTATATTTGTAAACTAATCTATTCTTTGGGTATAATACCCTTTGATTGTATTAAATTCAAAGGTTTTAAGTTTACTTGATAAAATAAATTTAGGGCTTTTGAATTGACCATATCAGTAGGACATGAATTAAGTTGAGTCCCTGCCCCCTTGGGCTGGTATAAACGGACACTCACTCAAGAAGACACAAGAAGAGAGAGAGCTCTGTCATGTTTGATCCTGGGGCCTCAGGGAGAGATGAGCCATTCACCTGATAGTTCGCGGCTGAAGAGAAGTGAGCAGCTGAGCAGCTGAGAAGGCCCAGGAAGAAATGAGCCCTATGCCAGAGACTGATATAGGAAGCCCTGAGAGACCAGGTAGAGATAGTCTTGCCATCTTGCTTCAACACGTGGCAGCTGACTTTGGTGAGAAAGTACCTCTTATGGTACCTTGAGTTGGGCTTTCCATGGCCTTGGGACTGTAAGCTTTTACCCTAAATAAATACTTTTCATAAAGCCACCAAATTTCTGATACTTTGCATCAGTACCTTTTTGGCAGACTAATACAGAGGCCCTGGTTTGCAGCCTGCCCTAAAGAAATTGGTCTTGTGCATTGCCACAGTCACATGAGAGAATTTTATAAAATCTCATACTATTTACAGATAGCTCCTGTCAGTTCTGTTTCCCTAGAGAACCCTGACTAATACAAATCTAGTAGCTCCTTCAGCAAATCCAATAAAGGCCAAAAGTTGAGGCAGATTCCATGTCCACCAAAATTTTCCCTTTCTTGTATTCTAATAGAGCTTAGCTGAATATATGACTCCAGAGTAAAAGGCATTTCCCAGATTCCCTTGCAGTTAGGCATGGCCATGTGATAAAATGCTTGTCAATGAAACGTGAATAGGTGTGATGTATACCACTTTTGCTTCTGATTCTTAATGTCTCCCCACACTCTCCCATCTAATCCAGTTAGAACTTGGACATGGTGCTGACCCCAGATTCAACCTTGTTGACAGTGACAAGGCCCTAGAGGATCTGAGAGCAATAGGATCGAAGGAATATATGTCCCTGATTGGAGCATTGCCACCCCACTGCCACAGACTACTCAGCTTGGGACTATTATGTGAGAAATAAACTTTATAGTCCTTAAGACATTATACTGAGTCTTTATATCATAGTAGCTTAGACTTTACCCAAACTAAAACAGTATATGTCTCAGTTACAGAAGGACAGTGTATAACATTTGGCAGAGTATTTGAAGATCATTGTCTATACACTAGTAAGAGGAAATAATTTCAATTGCCCTGATTCCCATTGGGCTACCATTTTCAATCTGTTTTCAATATTCATTTAACAAAAAATAATTGAGTATAATATAAAGCTAATGTTAGGTCTAACTGGATGATTTTCAACTAAATAAGAGACAAAATATCTGTCCTTCAGAATCTCAGATTTTAAAGGGGTATTTAAAGCAAATTGTCACAATAAAATATGATTAATTATCATGATTTGAGGCATGAAAGGGTGCTAGAGGTTTCCTTGAAGGGTCATGTTGACTCATTTCAATTAAACATCTGCCATTGAACCAACTGTAGTCTAATCCCTTTAGACCTGTGAACATTACAGCAATTAATGCTATCCCCAAACAACTCAGGATAATGAAGGAAACCCGAGAAGAAGCAATGGAGACTATAGTAGTACATTTCAGCTGGGTTCTATATAGCTACAGCAGTATGTTTAAATCATAGCTATGTATATCCTGAATATCAACTAACGGCTTAGCAAGACATATTGATATCATAGATCTGTGCATCGCTATACAAGTTGATTGGCTTCACACTTTAAAATTGGCTTTTACAAATCCACACAAGCACATCTTTGTACCATAGCCATTTGGTTATTGGTTAATACTTGTGCTAAAAAGCATTTGAGTTTAAATCCTTTCTCTACCATTTGTGACTTTAAGCAAATTACTTATTTTCTCTGAGCTAATAATACCTATTTCACAGGATAATTGAGAGGACTAAATGACACTAAATGAAAGTGCCTACGCTTGGACTGACCCAGAGGAGTCAATCAAATGTTAGTTTTCCTTTCTATTTGTTATATTTCTTTGAGAAACTCTGAAAGACTTTCCTTTTGCAGTTCATTAAAACAGTGCAACTAATTAAGTTACCAGTAAATCCTGGCAGCCTGAAACCCTTCTGGTGAATCAAGAATAACATGCAAAATGGCTCTCTTCAAGAATCTTTCACTATAAATATTCCTCCGTTATAATGTTTACCAGGCCAGGAGTGCTTTTGTGTTGAAAGTACAACCTGCTTGATCTCTAAACCTGCTCATTGGAAAGATAGCTGGCTGTGTTTTTTTTCCCTGTCATAGTTATGGAGAGAAGGAGCATGGAAAGATGAGTTCATGGAAAAGATTGCCAAAGGAAAGGAATTGTGCTTCTTAAAGCCCAGATCTGATTACTGATATAAGATTTCAATCCCATCCTTCCTTTTGCTTATGCTCCTCACTAATTTCCATTTGGTCTTCTAAGATCTACAGGACCAGTGGGAAGCTGGAGTGTGGGAAGGAAGGAGGGAAGACTTCTTTCCAAATCCAATAAGGTTCTATGTTCCTCTTATAACACCCTCCACATGGGGAAAGAGAGACATTAAAAACGTCAGGCTCCAAAGAGACCCCTTTTTAAGGTATTGGATCCATTCATCTTTTCCATTGATAAACAGAAGTTTCCATTCTCATAACAATATTTGTCCTCTCACCAGTGGAAATATTGGAGACTAAAATAGAGGGGAAGAGTAAATCAATCCTAACCTAGTCATAAAAATGCAGAAACATATTAGAAAATGGCTTAATTTTCTGAGCTGTATTTATTTTTTCACAAATAAATCTAAAAAGCATGAATGAGCATCTTCTATGTTCTTTAGGTACTACATGGAATACTGGAAATAAAAAGATGATTTTTGTATGGAATCTACCTCAAGGGAACTCAAATAGTAGGAAGACAGATCATTATGCAAACAGTGTTACAGATCTAAAAAGGAAAGAACGTACTAAGTGTAGACAGAGTTCAAGGAGAGGAGTGATTAAGTCTGTTTGGGTGGGATGAATCAATGAATTCCTTTGCAAATGATAATCTTTGAGCTTTGTATTTTGGATGATGGATAGGTGTTTGCCTGGCAGACAAAAGCTAGACAGTCATTCCAGTAGTGTAAAGTGTGAAGTGGCGGATCAGCTGACGATGACGCTCAAGAAAAGTAAGAGTTGAGATGCAGATACCAAAGTTGTTGAGTAATAAATGGTCACTAAAATCATGGGGATGCAAAAAATTCATTTCAGACCAGCCAGCCAATTCTTAGTGAGCACCCTCCTATGTATAAGTCCCTGACCTACCACTGAAGAGCCAGAGATATGATACAGTATCTCAAATAGTTCAAATCAAATGGCTTAATTTGTGGGAAAACAATCACATAGTAATATGATACTGCTATAATGAACTGTATGTGGTTCAAAGGAGTATAAGGAAAAGGAACTAGGGAACTAATTTAGAATAAGAAGAGAGTAGAGGAGAGTATTCTAAAAACACTGACACTTTAGGGGATATCAGTGGGAAAGGAGGCCACAAATGTGATTAAAAAGAATTAGTCCAATCATGATGTATGCAACCTACTCTCAAATGTTTAGAAAATAGATAGAGATAGATGATCTGACTGCTGATATAAGCTTTCAATCCCATGCTTCCTTTTGCTTATGTTTCTCACTGATAGATGATGGATAAATAGATAGATAGATAGATAGATAGATAGATAGATAGATAGATAGATAAAAAACAAATGTGGCAAAATACTAATCTGGGTATCTGGCTGGGGATTTATGTTAGAGTTCTATGTATTGTTTCTATATTATTTTTGTGAATTCCTGTAAGTTTGAAATTATTTCAAAATTTAAAAAAAAATTAAAAACCAGTCCAAGATGAAGAGGGAAAATCAGGAGTGAGTAGCCAAAAAAGGCAACATAGGAGCATGGCAAGCAGTGCTGACCATCCATGCCAAATGCCACAAGGCCAGACTGATCAAGTGGTCTTTTGTGGGTAAACAATTAAAGGTCACAGTGAAACTGCTAGCACACTTTTCATGGCATGTGAGAGTACAGGCTGGCTGCAGAGAGTAAGGAAGTAAAGACGAGGAAGAGAAGACGGTGAGCTTGTGTTGCTCTAAAGAGCTGTTAAGGAGAAAGAGCTTGAGAAGATAGTAGATAGTAGATTTGATGATGTTATGCAGACCTTTGATTTCTTAATTTTTCCTCCTGAAATGTAAAAGGATTGAGCACATGAATCGCCTGAGGGAAAGTGCTAACAGAGAAAGAGAAGTTGAAGGACCAAGAGAGAAGGGAAAGATAGATGAAAAGGATACCAGTAGAAATGGGAGGTGATGGGATAAGGTGAGTCTCCCAAATGAACTCAGGATTCTCCATCCTCTATAGTTCCTTAAGGTATACAACGAATCAGCCAACTATAAATCCTGTGAACTTATGGTCCTTAAGAATATTGTGTGACAGTAACTGTAAAAACAGCTGATTTTTCAAGTTTGACATCTATTGGCCTCTTTACTGGCTTCCATTGTTCATGAGATGGAATGAGTTAGCACAGGCAATATATCACGATTCAAGTTTAATACAGTTATGCCTGGAAAAAAGGCAAAAGGCAAACGAGCCCTTCATGAAAATATTCCTATTTTAAAAACAAATCAATATTTGCTCAATATATTCTTCTCAGATAGATACCCTCTATCCCCAGGATACCAACCAAGAAGGAGCAGAAATGCAAGAAGATGTAGGTAAAAGTAATGCTAAAAAGAAAATCCAAATCTAAATTACAGCCCAGGTCAATTTCCCTCTGAATTTGGTTAGCTGAAGTGTCCTTGTATTTCATTCAATTTTCCTGACATAAATCTGTCAGGAGACCTTCACACCCTTCCCATGAGTTTCATTTCACTTCAGACCATATGGTTTAAATATAGATAGAGTTCTGCTTTTCCTCTGTCCTTTAAGCTAAATGAGGTTATATTTTTATTCATGTGAAAATTTACTGGTGATCAAAGTATGTCTGCTCTGAAGATGGAGTTCATTGCCAAAAAGCTTCCTTGGGTGGTCTGGTCTTTTCAGTGAAGTCTTCATTGCACGTCAATGTGAGTATTGACTTTCTATTGAGGGATCTCTGTGCTTTCCAATATTATTTTGGAGTCAGATTTTTATGGATTATTTCTTTTAAACAATTAGGTAACAAGAGGTGGTGGGTTAACAAAATAAAGCATGATATTGGGACCATTTGTTTCAATGAATTTGTGTTAACAATGTCTCTATTTTCTGGTTCAGTCATACAGTTTTCCCTTCAGCATAATTATGTTATACTTTTCAACTCAATAGAAACCACCCCTTTCTGTGCTTTTAATGTTTTTCAGAGGAAATTCAAAAGTGACCCAAATTAGTTTTAGCTTTATTTTTTTGTTGTTGTTCTCAAATCTAAAGCTTGAACTCCATCCTGTAAGTGAGATGTTTTAGAATATTTCAACGTGGCAGTTTCTTTAGGTAAGAAACAGGACCTTAATATCATTACCATTTAGTTTTAGAGACTCATTAAGTTCACGTATCTTCAAGCAACACCCATTTGCTTAGTGATTCAGCAATGAGTGTGCTAGGAAATCTTTAGGATTGGCCACCGTGAAGGACAAGCAACTGACATATTGTTCCAAATTGACAAGAAAGAAGAGTTGCTTGCAGTGTAGCCTTTTGTTTTACAGCCCCCCTAGAATGACCTAGATGTGAAAGTTGCTGTCACTGACTGAAATGGGTTGATGCATCCTGACCACACCGACAAGTTTCTTCACACAGGAGAATTCTCATTTTCTTTCACAAGCTCTGCTATTCCCTACCCCCTAAGGATACATGAAGAGTATTGCATAGTTTTACATACACAGAAAAAATACTTTTCTCAACAGACCACATGAGATGTTTAAATCTCGGGGTTAAATCTTTTGTGACCAAAATATCCCTAATATGATTTATTAAAATAAATTTTTTTGTGAATGATGCAAAGCTTAACAACAGCAAAAGCAACAGCGGCAACAATTAAACAACTTATATTTGTTCAATTTACCATATGCTAGACAAGTTAAAATCCCTTTATAAAGCATTTCCATTTTTAATTCTAAAGAGGTAAATCACGCCACCAAACAGTCCTAAGGTGTGTTGAGTGGGGTGAGGGTTATAGGGATGTAAATCAGAGCTAAGTTGCTCTGCATTAAAAGTGAGAGCTAATCCAGGGGAGATTTAGAGGTCAAATGGATGGGAGAATGAAGGATGAAGAGGGGAACCCTTTCAGTGGCAGTCTACACAAAGAGAAACTATGAAGAAAAGCTCAAAGATCTGACAGGACTTTTTACCAGCCATCTGTAAAATCAATATTGTTTATACATTATGGAGTGATTTTTTGAGTGCTGTAAGGTATGCACTCATGGTTGTGAGGTAAAAAAAAAATTTTAAGTTAATTCCAAGGAAGTCCATGACTATCAGATACTTTGGACAGCTTGAGTTTTAGAAAATACTTTCAACTCTCTACTTTTCTTAAAGTTTGAGATAATAGGGACAATAACATTTCTGAGTAAGTGGTAAGTCTCTGCAAAGTTCCTTAATGAAAGTTCCAATAAAATGAGTGCCCCTATCACGAGAGAAAGTTGGAATTCCCCAAATTGGGAACAAAATCAAGTAATTTTTTTGATACTGCCACAGAAAGGCTTTAATCCATTGCAATCAGGATATATGATTAAGACATATTCAAAACCCATTCTGTATGATAGTTGTATGAAGTCCACTTGCAGATGTCCAAAGGACCCCTGAGGCCTGGGGTCTTACCCATCCCATGTTCACAGTTTTACTAGGGCTACGCTAGCAACTGTTAAGGTATGCACCAGAAAGACCCTAGTCAATTTTCCTCTAGAATGTTGATAGAGTATAGTGGCTAATTTGTTTTTGCTGTATTGGGTAATTCCATGTAAAAATTTTCAAAGTGCACTTTGAGTTCTTATGCCACCAGCAAGGAACTATCGTGAAAGAGCCAGAGATTATTCTCAGGTAATTTGCAGCCAGACATTTCTCAAAATCTCTATTCTGACTCAAGCATATTGCTGTTATTCTATAGCAGCCTCTTTGAACATCTCCAAAGATTTGGCCTCTTAGGATACCATGGAGGCTGGGATCTTAGTGAAGGTTACTGGTCTGGCATAAGGATTTCTGTCTCGATATACTCACATCTTTTGGAAGTATTAGAGCACTTAAATGTTTTCTAATCTGCTGGCTATTTATAATCTGGGATTCTTGTTGAGGTCAAGAATTATCATTGTTTCTAAACATTTTGAAATCAAGTGCTACCAAAATATACCAGTATCAGTGACTCTGTGTGTCTGTTTGTATATAGTATTATCTCACATTAATTGGCAAGTGCCTTCATTGTTCATCCATTTTCCTTCTTTCCTTCAGTTCCTTAGATATGCAGAGTCATTGTTTTTCCAACATCTTTTCTGTCTACAGTAGCTTCAGGTATATTTATCAAAAGACTTAAGTTTTTAAAGATTAGAGTGGGTTAATCTACTATTTTATTCTCAAGTCCATCAGTTTATTCTGGGTCATTTCCTGCTTTTTTATTAAAAAGCACTTTGAAAATATTCAGAAAGGAGTTGGCGGTCTGGCAATGGAGCTATTCCCCACTCTGGTTTTTGCTTGTAAAATTCCCTATTTCAGGCTTCAGGCCAATCACAAAAAGTGAGGAGAGAGCTGGGGTCATATCTGTATCAGGATCTACTCCTAAATGCTGTCTAAAATTATTAAGGAACCTATCCATGAAGTTTCAAATAGACTCATCCTTTCTTTTCTTGGGATATTGTATGTTCTAGTATATTTTCATAGGAAAGACCTTGAGGATAAGTTTCAAAAGATTTTATCCAACATCTATAGTTGTTCTAAACCCCTCTGGTTTCCCATATAATTCAGGGTCTCTCAGGTCATCCTTGCTAATATATAAATCAATTACAGATCTGGGATTCCTGGGTTATATGTTCCTAGAAAAACTCTTAATTCCTTTTTAAAGTTCTGTGTTTTTTCAGCCCTTTGAAGGTCTTTAAACATTTCATACCAAGAACAGGGCCTAAATTCAGTCATAAGGGATTTAACTTCAAAAGGCAACTGAGCTGTAAAGGTTTTTGGAGTTGGTCAGAGGACATGTATGAGTAGAAAGTAATATAAGGGCATGGGATGAATGAAAAGGAATAGTTGGATAAAGACAGTTGGGTTCAGGTTGTGGTTTGGGGACACTTAAAAGAAAGTTAGTTTTAAGGAAGTATTTTGGATTTTGAATTTCTTTTGAAATCTTCCATTTACCCATCAAGAAATATAGACTGTAGGATGTTTAAGGTTTTGCTGTGTTTGCTCTAAGGCAACTCTTAAATGAGCAATTGTATTTATATTGAATATTTCCCAAATTAGCTACTGTAGTTGTAATTATCCGTGGTGAAATTATATCAGTTAGAAAGATAAGAGTTAGAGCATGAATGCATGTGAAAAATAGGAGCCCTGCCCAGAAAAAGTGTGAATTAAATTAGAGACAATTCCATAAGAACTGCAATTTTCAGTAAGACTGTTTCTTGAAACCACATCTCTCTGGAACCTGAATAATGTTCAGTCATCACCAATTGAGAGAGCAACAAACCTCCATCTCCAGGAAGACAAAACAAAACAAAGCAGATCTTGGAGGCACAAAGTTAAGATGGAGAAAAGTAATTATAAGGTTTTGAAAAGGTGCTCCAAAGCAAAATCTGTCCAAAGAATCCTATGAAAAGATTTTGAACTCATTAGTCCTTGGAGTTGACCTTATTGGGTCTATAACCATCCTCTTCCTATAGGTTTCCTCTTATAGATATATAACAGAAAGAAGAGAAAGTGACAAGGACAGATAGAGGGACAAACATAATATATCAGTCACACCCACTATAATAGCTACTATTAAAAAATGAAAAATGACAAGTGTTGGAGAGGATGTGGAGAAACAGGAACACTCATTCATTGCTGGTTGGAATGTAAAATGGTGTAGCTACTGTGGAAAAGAGTCTGGCAGTTCTTCAGAAAGTTAAGTATTGAATTACAATATGACTTGGTAACCCCACTTTTAGATGTATACCCAAAAGAATTGAAAGCAGGGACTTAAACAGATATTTGCACACTGATGACTGGCATTATTCACAATTGTGAAAAGATGGAAAGAACCCAAGTGTCCATCAACAAATGAATGGATAAGCAAAATGTGGTATATACACACTGTATTAGTCAGCCAAAGGGGTGCTGGAGCAAAGTACCAGAAATCTGTTGGCTTTTATAAAGGGTATTTATTTGGAGTAAAAGCTTACAGTTACAAAATCCTAAAGAGTCAAACTCAAGGTTGCTTTCTCACAAAAGTCAGTTGCCACATGTTGAAGCAAGATGGTGGGTGATCTCTGCCTGGTTTCTCCTTCCTCCTTCCTTTTAAGGCTCAATAGGCCTAGCTTCTTCTGATTTCAGCTGTAGGCTGGCAGAGGGCTCGTCTCTCTTCCTGGAGCTGCAAGATCAAAGTTTTCTCCTCTCCTGTGATGACAAGTTCTCTCCTCTGGCATCTATGGAGCTCTCTCTCTTCCCATACTTTCTTTCTGAGTGAGTGTCCATTTCTATCAGCCCACCAAGGGGGCAGGGGCTCAACTGTAGTCATGCCCTACTGACGTGGTCTAATCAAAGCCTTAATCTCTTATCAAGTAAACTTTAAAAACCTCTGAAAATTTAATACAATCAAAGGATATCACAGCCAGAGGAACTGACCAGTTTGCAAATGTAATTTTTCCCTTTTTGGGGGGGATTCATAAATAATATCAAACTGTCACACATACAATTGAATATTATGCAGTCATGAAAAAGAATGAAGTACTGACATGTGACAACATGGATGAACCTTGAAGATATCATGTTGAATGAAATAAGACAGAGACAAAAGGACAAATATTGTATGATCTTACTGATTTGAAATAATTAGAATAAGCAAATTCATAGAGTCAGAAACCAGAATACAGATTACCAGGGACTGGGAGGGGTAGGGAATGGGGGAATTAAAGCTTAATTGGTACAGAACTTCTGTTGGGGTGACAGAAAAGTTTTGGTAATGGAGGATGGTGATGTTAGCATAACATTGTGAATGCAATTAATACCACTGAACAGTATATCTGAATGTGGTTAAAGGGGGAAGTATTAGGTTGTATATATGTTACTAAAATAAAAATTTTAAAACTCTTCCAACTCAGAAAAAAAGGATATTGGTACAACTGAAAAATATCAGAATATGGACTGTAATGGACTGTATGCTTTATATCAATGTTGAATTTTTTTAACTTGAAAGCTGTACTTAAGGTGGTTACATAGTGTGTGTCCTTATTCTCAAGAAATGTACCTGGAAGTGTTAAGTATTAAAAGGAGCATGATGTATGCAACCTACTCTCAGATGTTTAGAAAATAGACAGAAATAGATAGATAGTAGATAGATAGATAGTAGATAGATAGATAGATGATAGA
Organism: Cabassous unicinctus; assembly: GCA_029593785.1. Classification (NCBI taxonomy): domain Eukaryota; kingdom Metazoa; phylum Chordata; class Mammalia; order Cingulata; family Chlamyphoridae; genus Cabassous; species Cabassous unicinctus. Next base: position 22,928 of record JAQZBX010029889.1, read on the forward strand.
TAGAAGATATAATATATGTCATAAAATGCTAAAAGTTGGTAAATCTAGGTATCTGGGGTAGGGGTATATTAGATTTCTATGTATTGTTTTTGTATTATTTTTGCAACTTCCTTGTAAGTTTGAAGTTATTTCAAAATAAAAAGTAAAAAAGAAACCTATTATTAGTAAAGAGAAAAGTTTCCACCAATAGTGAGTTTTGAATCTCATTAAAAAATTAGAATTTTCATAAAATGTGAGCCATCATTTTGGACAAAATAAGCACAGCATTTGGAGTGCAACAAAAAATATTAGAGTTCAGTCTTAATGCAAGACTTATCTCACTAAGGAGCACCTTGTTTCTGAGTCAAGGGTCTTGGATCATAACAGAAAGGAATCTCAATTGGGTCTCAGTGAGACTTTGAGGATTTTCAAATGTTCATTCTCCAAAATATCAACAGGAACCTGTTTCTCAAGCAACAATAAATGTATCCGACTTATTATAGGGAAAAACACCATCTTGACAGAAACATAGTAGTGAATTGTAGTACGCTTCAGTAGTGGGAAGTTACAGGAGGATATTTTCCAGATTTTGTGATCTGGGCTCAAGTAGTTTAAGGTGGAGCTTTCAAGGCAGGGAACTGATTGATACTGAGAAATGATGTTTCATAAGAGTTTAGGATTAATGTCCACAACAAAGCAAGGATCTTAAAAGGAATACTGATGAGAAACAGCAAGATGTTCTCTAGGTGAACAATCTGATTGAAAATCTGCTTTTCCAGATGAACATTCAGCTCAAATAAATTTTTCAGGAATTTGCTGAAGAAGTTAAGTTATTCTTTTTCAGTCTTATATTCTTGGGAAACCACCATGGAACAAAATTTACGACAAGTTGATACAGATGATCTCAGTACTCAGTGTCCTCTTCCTCCCTAACTTGTATATCCCTTTTCTCTCTTTAAACCCTAGTTCCCCAGAAACCTCATTGTGGGTACCATCTAGGTTTTGTCTTTCCAAGAAGCCTCTCATATTTTTTCTATTCTTCTATCTATCCGAGATACCAGTTGGGTCTTTTAGCTAGCCAGTCCAACCAACTCTAACAAGGGATTAGTGATCAACAGCTGTATGACATTCACTTAGTGATTAGAGGTTACAGACAGACAAGATCTGTTGAGGCAAAGAAACATATGTGCCTTAGGGAAAGTATCTGCTAGTCACCAATGATAGACAAAAGAGACTTTTACAAAGCCACTTATAAAAACCAAATGAGAGAGAGAAAAAAGAATAGAAGCAAGAAGGTAAAATCACTAAACCTGCCATGTACCTTGCCATGTGACAGGAGTCAGGATCTCAGGCAGCCAGTGCAAGAAGGCTGGTCTTCAGGAAGAAAGCATTGCCTTGATAATGCCTTGATTTGGACATTTTCCCAGCCTTAAAATCTATAAAAGAAGTAGGATTAGGCCATAAGCAATGGAGGGGGCCTATGTCAGCTACCTGCAAGTAGTGCTCAATGGTCTACACAAGCATGTTTGTGGTTCAGATGGTCGCACCTATTTTTCTCAGTGCAAAATAGAATATAAGGCATGTGACTTAGGAAAGCAGTTCTCAGTCAATGTGAAGGATGTTGCCCATGTCCTTCAGGTAAGTCCACAAGTACAAGCAAAAATGTTAAATATTGTCACATGTGTCAGAACTTCTTTCTTTTTATGGCTGAATGGTGCTCCATTGTATGTATGTACCACATTTTATTTATCGATTTTTTGGAAGATGGACACTTGGGTTGCTCCCATCTTTTGGCAGTTGTGAATGGTGTCACTGTGAACAATGGCATGCAAATAAAACAACAACCTATTCAATGGGAGAAAATATTTGGAAACCAAATAATATCCAGAAGATATAAAGAAAACCTTCAACTTAACAACAAAAATACAAAAACCCAATTTTAAAAAGGGCAAAAGTCTTTAATAGACATCTCTCCAAAGAAGATATACAAATGGCCAGAAAGCACATGAAAAGATACTCAACATTTTTGGTCATCATGGAAATGCAAATCCAAACCACAATGAGATACCATTTCACACCTGTTAGAATGGCTGCTGTTTATAAAAAGAAAAATAGCAAGTATTGGAGAGGATGTGGAGAAATAGGAACAGTCATTCATTGATGGTGGCATTGTAGAATGGTGTAGCCACTATGGAAGATGATTTGGTGGTTTCTCAGAAAGCTAAATATACAACTGCTATATGACCTGGCAATTCCACTACTAGGCATATACCCCAAAGAATTATCAATGAGGTTTTTCTTGTTTTATTTCTGGACTTTAATCTCAGCTATTATAGCAAATAATAGTTTTCTACAGATTTCCATTTACCTTAATGTAATAGCTGGAAGCTCCTTTCCTATGTGCTCTCCATGTATAAGAAATCTAAAGCAATGTATTCTATAAATCATTGTGTCTAAAATGTGTGATTCAGATTCACTTTTCTCTTGGAGCAAGGAGTTAATCAGTGATAAAGTAAAACCAAATTGACATTTATCAGAGATGAAACTGGTCAGTCAATTAGCGACTACCCTTTTAAAAAGAAATGTCATCTCCACATATAATGTGTGTAAGTATATGTAAACTTATATATATAATATTTTGATCAGAATAATTTCATAAATTAAACTGTCTTATGATTAGGAAAAAAACAAATGAAATAACTGAATAAGCTAGTCTAATGGCATAAGTAGGGAAGGAATGTTTCACAAACAGAACACTTACTTCACTTTCAGAAAATAATGTTTCACAGAGATTCTCTAGGGATGGGCCAGGCACTCAATGATTAAGCATTCAACAACACTGCTAAAGGAAATCAAAGAAGATTTAAATAAATGGAAGAACATTCCTTGTTCATGGATAGGAAGACTAAACATCATCAAGATGTCTATCCTACCCAAACTAATCTACAGATTTAATGCAATCCCAATAAAAATCAACACTATATTTTTTTAATGAATTGGAAAAACTAACTACAAAATTTATTAGAAGGGTAAGAGGCCCCAAATTGCCAAAGACATATTGAAAAAGAAAAATGAAGTTGGAGGTATCACACTATCTGACTTTAAAACATACTACAAAGCTACAGTTGTCAAAACTGCATGGTATTGGCACAAGGAGAGACATACTAACCAATTGAACTGAATTGAGAGTTCCGATATAGATCCTCACATATACAGTCATCTGATATTCGACAAGGCCACCAAACCCACTCAGTTGGGAAAGAATGGCTTCTTCAACAAATGGTGCTTGGAGAACTGGATATCCATATTCAAAAGAATGAGAGAGGAACACCATCTCACACCTTATACAAAAATCAACTCAAGATGGGTCAAAGATCTAAATATAAGAGCCAAGACCATAAAGACCTTGAAAGATAATGTAGGGAAGCATCTACAGGACCTTGTAATAGGAAATGATTTCATGAACTTCACACACAAAGCACGAGCAGCAAAAGAAAAAATAGATAAATGGGATCTCCTCAAAATTAAAAACTTCTGCACCTCAAAGGACATTATCAAGAAAGTAAAAAGGCAGCCTACCTAATGGGAGAAAATATTTGGTAACTATATATCTCATAGGAGCCTAATATCATATCCTGCATAGGTAAAGAAATCCTACACCTCGAAAAGAAAAAGAAAAATAACCCTTTTTAAAAATGGGCAAGCAACCTGAAAAGACACTTCTCCAAGGAAGAAATACAAATGGCTAAAAAGCACATGAAAAGACGCTCGACATCACTAGCTATTAGGGAATTGCAAATCAAAACTACAATGAGATACCATCTTATACCCATTAGAATGGCAGCTATTAAAAAAAACAGCAGACTATAAGTGTTGGAGAGGATGTGGAGGAATAGGAACCCTCATCCACTGCTGTGGGGTTGTGGAATGGTCCAGCCATTATGGAGGACAGTTTGATGGTACCTCAAAAAACTAACTATAGAACTTCCATATGATCCAACGATTCCACTGCTGGGTATATACCCTGAAGAATTGAAAGCAAAGACACGAACAGATATATGCACACCAATGTTCATAGTGGCATTGTTCACTATTGCCAAAAGTTGGAGTCAACCTAGGTGCCCATCAACAGATGAATGGATAAACAAAATGTGGTA
>JAQZBX010029890.1:0-27078 GCA_029593785.1 Cabassous unicinctus
TAGACCCCTATCTCACACCTTATACAAAAATTAACTCAAAATAGATGAAGGACCTAAATATAAAAGTGACAACCATAAAACTCCTAGAAGAAAATGTAGGAAAACATCTTCAAGATCTTGTAGTAGGCAATAGTTTCATAAACCTTATACTGAAAGCACAAAACAACAAAAGAAAAAAATAGATAAATGTGACCTCCTCAAAATTCAACACTTTCGCACCTCCATGAACTTTGTTAAAAGGATGAAAAGGCAGCTGACTCAACGGGAGAATATATTTGGTGATCACATATCCGATAACAGTGTAATATCCATGATATACAAAGAGATCATACAACTCAATGATAAAAAGACAAACTACCCAATTAAAAAATGGGCCAAAGATTTGAAAAGACAACTGTCCAAAGAAGAAATACAAATGGCAAAGAAACACATGAAAAAATGTTCAACATCACTAGCAATTAGGAAAATGCAAATCAAAACTACAATGCGATATCATTTCACACTTATTAGACTGGCTGCTATTAAAAAGTCAGAAATCTGTAAATTTTGGAGAGGATGTGGAGAGATAGGAATGCTTATTCACTGTTGGTGCAAATGTGGAATGGTACAGCCAATGTGGAGGACTGTTGGCAGTTCCTAAGAAAGTTGAATATAGATTTGCCATGTGATCCGGCAATACCATTACTAGGTATATATCCAGAAGAACTGAGAGCAGACATCTGCACACTGGTATTCATAGTGGCATTATTCATGATTGCTGAAAGTTGGAAACAACTCAGGTGTCCATCAACTGATTAATGGATAAACAAATTGAGGTGTAAACATGCTATATAATATTACATAGCGGTAAGAAGAAATGAAGTTGTGAAGCGTATGACAACATGGATGTACCTGGAGGACATTATGCTGAGTGAAGCAAGCCAGATACAAAAGGACAAATACAGTATGACTGCACTATTATGAACTAAATATATTGTGTAAATTCTTGGAGTTAATAATTAGAATATGGGTCACCAGAAAATAGAAGGAGAGTTGAGAATGGAAAGCTGAGGTTTAATCTGTGCAGAATTGGTAAAAACGTTGTTTGTAAATCTTTGGAAATGAATAGAAATGGTGAAAGCATATCATGGTGTTTGTAACCAGAAGTGCTATTATATGGGTATTACAGTGGTTGAAAGGGAAATTCTAAAGTCATGTATATTACTAGAAGGAAAGCTAAAAACTGTACCACGTGGTGATATTGCATATGTAAGTCTGTTTTTGCAAAATATAAATACAAATATACTACAGAGAAGGAAAAAGAATAGCAGCTATGTATGGCAGGGGAAGCATAGAGAGATTGAGAGGTGATGAGTTTTGTTTTTTGTTTATTATTATTATTATTGGAATAATGAAAGTGCCCTAAGAATGACTGAAGTGATAAATGCACAAATATGTGATTACACCAAATGCCATTGATTGTACACTTTGGATGGATTTATGCTTTATAAATACCACTAAGTTGATTTGTTAAAAAATAAATTTTAAAAAATCTGTGAATGTTTACAAAATTGGCATATATTACATATACTTGTGTGTGTGTGTGTAGTTAAGGTCAATATATGTGTGATTGTTTGTTTTAACATATATTCTGACAGAAAACATGAGATCTCGGGATCAGAGAACAGATTGTTCTCACAGGGCATCTTAGCCCCATTTCCCCACAGACCTATGTGATTAGGATTTGTTCACATGGGAGTGCAGTGGGGTTTGCGTCATGGAGAGGAAATCTGAATTTATGACTCAGAGCTTATACAAGGAAACTGGCACATCTGCCTCTCTTCCTCTTCAGAGGAAGAGAGAGAGAGAGAGTCCTTCACTCTGAAATATTACCAAATTTCCTCTGGGGAATGGAGGGAAAGGCTCTATTCTGGAATGTAAGCAAATGGCTCTGGGGATAAAAATTTCTAAATCTTTCCGGAACAATGCCCGATCTCTACCTTCCAGAAAATATTTGCCATTTAATCATAAAGCCCAAACCGTGTGGAAATGTGAAAATATTCATAGAGGATTGTCTCGAACAGAAATATATACAGATATTTTCTATAGATAATTTGGAACAGAGGACATGCATCCTTTCTTTTTGCTGGAGCTAGTATTTCATAAATTTCCACAAATTATTGAAGTTAAGCTAGAAATAGCACATATCTGCTCATTAGTGGCAAGTACAGCATCATCTGCAACAAGTACAGGCTCCTCACAATTAAGATCCTATATCAAGTCATTAGAATAAGCTATTTGGCTGCCAGGTTGCTGAATATTCTGTGTTCAATGGGATACAAAAAATGAAATGGATATATTGTAATCTCCAACTATTAATGTAAGATTGTCTATTTATGCTTTCATGTATGTCAATGTTTACTTCATATATTTTGTGATTCCATTGGTTGATGCTCCTATGTCTATAGTTGTTATATATTTTGATAAATTTACACTTATCAATATATTATATCCTTACTTGTCAAAAAAAAAGAAATGTTTTTCAACATTGATAACACTGCTTTAACTGTGACAGAAGGAATCTCCATTTCCTGTAACTTTGTGGAATTTCAGTCAGTTACTATAGTGTTTCAGTCACTTTCAGTTATCAAAAGTCCAGTCCAATTTAATCATTTCAAACTTTAACCTCATAGCTTCCCTTCCCACAGCTCAGGTTTAGCTTTGGTCTGAAGACTATGGAATGGGGAAAGGGCATGTGGTATCCTTGAATACATCCTCCTCCCCTTTCTAGGTCACTTTGTCCTTCAGTATGTGGGAAACAGAGGAAAATGTAGGGCGGTTACCAGATGTGTCTTACTTATCTCTTGCTACAATAGTCCTCCAGTGAGATGATCTCTATTTGTTACTCTCTAGTGGGCACATTTGTGGATTCTTTGGAGGATCCTTCTGGGACCTTCTCACTGCACAGTTTCTGCCTAGGGATATTGGTTCCAGATTGACCTTGGCAAACCCCTTCAGCTACTTCCCCTAGTTATCCACCCACAGCCTTTGGCTTCTGGGGTGCGTTTGCCTGGGAGACTGGGAGACCCTTGATCCATGAGGATCACATCCATCTTGCCATGACAAACAGGGCAAGTGCAATGCACTCCTGCTCCTCTTTTTCAGTCCTGCATATCTTTCCACTTGCATCTTCCCCCTGCTCATTTGACACAGGGGGCAGATGAGCAAGTTCTCTGCCTGGGCACGCATCCCAAAGGGTAATAAAGTGCCAGACTCCCATTGTGACTGGTTTCTCCAGTCTCTAGGAGAGATTCTTTTAGATTTCCTTGACATGGGGGCCAAAAGGAAGCACTATTCAACCACCTCATGGAGGGGAAGAAAAAATTCTAACTTTCTCTACTTAAACTCCTGCCATGCTCAACTTTCTCTCATCTCCTGCTTATATGAACTGGTGCAAAGGGTGGGCTTATATTTGGTGTAAAAGCGGCTTTGGTAACTTTTTAATAAAAACTGAAGAGGTCTGCCCCCAATAGGACTCATTAAACAGATTTATTATAATATGGACATTCCAACTGTCCTTTTGTTTCCCGCTATGGATCCTTATTTCATATTCTGGGACAACAGCACAAGTCTCCCTTGACAACTTCTTAGTCACACTAAGCTATTTATTTCCTCTTGTTCATCTAATTGTTACATGTATAAACATGTCTAGTCTTAGACACTGCTTCAGATAAATATAAATTTACAACTGAGATATAAATTCTCTTTTTACTTTAGTCACCAATTACTCTGCCTTCTGCCCTTCAAAGCTTTCTCAAAATACCTTGCCCTTCCTAGACTAAGTAATTAATTAATTTTACCCTATCTATTTTTAAAAATGATTATCGCTAAAGAATGTTACAGCTGGAAAGGACTATCATGATCTCAGTTCAAGTCTCTCCTTCAACTAGTATGAATAGTGAATTTCAAAAAGGTGAAGTGACTTATCCAAGGCTATTGAGTGAGTTAGTGGCAAAGATGGAACCAGAATCCTGGCCTCCTGACTTCTGATGGAGGAGATTTCTCCTAATATACTAATGATGTTTCTCAAGCACCAATCAATTTGACCTGACAGAAAAAGTCATATGAATTGAAAACATCCAGCTAATTACAATATACAATGTACTACTTCCACATTGCTTTCAATTTTCTGAGTCAATTATGCCTCTTCAAGTAAGAAAGTGCCTAGGAAGTTGAAATTGCTTCTGCTTCACTTATTTGATATTTCTACTGGGCACCATGACCTTAAAGGGTTATGAAAAGATCATACCAGGATTAATCAAATAGTCCTTTTCTGTGTGTTATAACTTGTCATGAGACTGAGCCATAAGTTCTGTGGATTCAGGCAAGTTGAATACTCATGCTGAATCATCCTTAAAAAATTGGCACAACATATTTGAGATGCACTTGGGAGAGACCGTGTTGCACAAAAGCATGTATTCAGAAGAGATAGCAAGTTTGGCTTATAACCATAGGAATCAAGTTTCCAGGCAAATTGTGTCACTTTGCAGCTGCTTCCTGCATCTGCAACAACCTCACTGCAATTAACCAGATTAAGATAGAGGTGTCAGGAAATAACCCAGGAGTATGTCTTCTGATGACTCCTCTGGGAGTGCTTAGGAAGTTTAGTACAAGAAGTTACTAAAATATCTATAATAAACTATTGTAAGATGTACTAAGATCAGTGAATGAGAAGAACTATAATCCTAACCCATCTTTTAAACAATCTTCAAGAAATTTATTTAACTGCCAAAGCATTTATGGGAAATATACATTTCTTAGGAACATGGAAGTGTGTGCATCTTTCAAGAATGTCTTTGTAACTATTTATTTTAGAGTAAACCTGAGTGATAAAGGTCCATAAAATGGGTATTTCAAAGTTCAAAATCTGGAGTACACAGGAGGGAGCAAGAAAACTGTATATATGGACTAGGAAATCTATGGGCTATTCAGGTTTTGATATGGTTCCTCAGTCACACTTCCTTATTTGGGCTTATTCATATTACAAATCTTTATTGAACTCCTCACTTGTGCCACTAGTGGGAATATAAGAAAGTTATACAAGACATGATCTCTAATATTCAGGAATTTATTGCCTCTTTGGGAAATAAATGAGCACACCAATCACTACATTGCAGGATATTAATAGTAACATCTCCTATGTATCTTGCTGTGTATCTTTCTTATGCCTTGATTTAGAGTTTCTTGGGTAAACTTTTATCTCTCTCTCTAGAGACTCTTAGGGAACAGTAAGTGTGTCTTATTGATCATTAAGACCCTTTTAGTAACTGGAAAATAGATAAATATTTGATTAGCAAAAGGGAAAAAGTCTCATCTATGAATGAAGCAACTTGGTGGAAGGCTCCCATGAATCTATGAGATAGGCAGGGGCTATATGTTTACCCCATTTCAAAATCAAGAAAAATAAGGTTCAGAGAGTTTAAATTGGTTCCTAGTATGATAAGTGGCAGAAGTGGAGGTAAGCCATATCCTACTTTCTCATTCCTTCTGTTCTTCTTACAGCCATATGCTTCCTCCTTAGTACATGATGCATGATCTGTAAGTGCGATGGATGTTTGGAAAAGGGAGAGGTCATGTGAGTAATCAAAAGGCTTCATGAAAAAGATGGAATTTGAGATCAGGACTTCTTTATTAACTATATTTCAGCTAAGGGGTATTTTCTTTGCCATTTCACTGTTTTCAATTCTGATTTACTCTTCCGCATCATATTAAAAATGATTTTTTAAGTTGAAAGCTTCTAGAGAACAAGGAAAATTTGTATATGGGGAATATTATACTAAATATCCATTGGTAAAAAAAAATTTGATTTTCAAGTGCTGAGTAATTGGCTATCTTAAAATTTTAAGATTTAGATATACACAATTTCAGAAAAAAATTGTTTTACATACATACAATTTCAGAGCTAAAAGGAACTCTAGAAATAATGTAGTAAATTGGTTTCTAACTACTTTTGTGCTCTCCAAACAACCATTTTTCTAACCAGTAGCCTTTTTATGAGACCCCATCTCTGTTGTTCTCCCTGTTTCTAAATATTTTGCCTATTTCAATAAAGAAACAATAAAGAAAATATGGTGTCAGTCCTCAAGGAAGTAACGAATGAGACAAAATATGTTAACAAGTAAGTGTATAATAAACATATTATTCTTTCCCCATCTTATGCCCTTTTAATATTCATCCCTGTAAATGGTGCCATTGTTCACCCAATTGTTCATGTCTCCTGCCTAGTTTTTATCCTTGATTCCTCTGCTTTCTCTTGTTGCCCACATCCAATCCATTAGAAGGTTACTAAAATGCTTCTGCATTAATTCAACTCACTGCTTCAAATATCACCTCCTTAGAAAGACCTTCTCTGACCGCTTGACTTAATGTAGGTACCTTACCCAACCTCTGTCACCTTCTATCCTTTCAAACTGCATAAAAATTTCATGAAGTAAGGTCTTTGTATTATTTTCTGCTGTATCATTGACTACTAGAATACATTCTGGAACATAGTAGACACTCCATAAATACTTGGATGGATGAATGGATGGGCATATGGATGATAGATAAATAGACAAATGGATGATTGAATGCATGAATAGATGAAGAAATTCATGTGAGTACAATGAAAAGGAATAGCTAGTTATGCATGGAGGAAAAGCTAAAGATAGGTGGCAATGAGCTGAGTCTTAAACAAATGAGTAGAAGTTTGTAAGAAAGATTAGATAGGGAGGATCAGTCAATGCCAGGAAGGAAACTGACTCAAGAGGTAAGAGTGTCAATTGATCTTTCAGTGAGTGGTTAGAATGCAGGTTTTGGTCAGAAGTAGCAAGATAGCAAGAAATGAGACAGTTTGTTAGGCTGAGGCCACATATTAAAAGGCCATCTATGTTTGCTAAGGAGTTTGGACTTACTTTCTGGGTGATATGGAACAGACTGTCAAAACAGAAATACCATGATCAGATATGTGGTGGCCATGGGTTGAATGCACTTTGAGTGCAGGAAGAGGTAAAATTTTTAATCCTACCAACTATGAGATGAGGACCTAGACCAAGACGTGGTGAGGGAAAGACATAAATAAGAGATATTTCTGAAATAAAATTAAGTGACAGAATTAAATGGATTTATTTGGAGAAAGATGGAAATGAACCAAGGTGATGGTTGGTAAATTAAAATAGGGAAATCACAAGGGCCAGGAAGAAGGAGAAGAGATATGACTTCAGTTTGAAGCAAGTGTAATGCATCTGGCAGCTCAGGATGTTCATCAGACAGCTGGAGCTGAGAGGCAGTTTCATCTTGAAAATACAGAGATTGTGGTCAGTCATAATTATATAAGTGGTAGCTAAAGCCTTAAGAGTGTCTATCAAACAAATACCATGGATTCATAATTATTTTTGCATTTTTAGTATATAAAAACACAACTTCTAATCACAGCGACTGATTAGAAATTAATCATAACCCAGTTATTAAGTTGATAACAAAAAACAAAGAAACTTGAATTTTCTGTTAGCCTTTGGTTAATTTCTGAAATTTTTTAAGATGCTGTCAATAAAGTATATTTCCTATTCTTCAGAATATCTGAAAGGGAAGAGTCTAGGGCATTTAGGTGAGTAACTATTGACCTACTTCAATCTTTAGAAACAAGTTGAAACCCAGAGCACAATATCAGTTTACATGAATTAATTCTTATTTTAGGAGCTCCTTTGATCATCTTAGTATTTAACCTCCATTTATTTTATACAGTAGGGAAAGAGTTTCAGCTGAGTAATGTTTTTACCCAAACCACTAATTTCTGGCACAGCCATCAACTAGTATTTACTTATGCCCCTTCTTCAGGGGATAAAGGATATGAACAAAGGGCAAAAAGAAGAATAGTGGGAGAAAAGCACAAGAGAGAAACATAATTTTGCAAGCTCTTGTCCATATGAAACAAAAGCAATATATAGGGATTATTGTCCCCAGTTTCTAGAAAATATATCTAAATTTTCATTTTCTTGGAGGTATGATGGAAAAATCTCAGAGGTCAGGGTGTAAAATAGAATTGGTTAAAAGCAAAAATTGTTCAGTTTAACTGAGGGGAAATACTATTCTTTCTTAAAGATTAGAACCATATTGGAGGACTACCAGGAAAATTAAAGTACATCTTTGTATAATGCCTATGTCTGTAGATTAACTTTTAAAATTTTCCTAGTAGCCTGTTAGTTTTCATTGTCATTTTTTTTAAGTTGGCGTTTTTTTTAAGTTGGCTTTTTTAAAAATATATTTTTTTATTTTTTTAAAGATATTTCGATTACATAAATGTTACACAAAAAATATAAGGATTCCCATATTCCCCACTCCCCACACCTCCCACACCCTCCCACATAAACAACATCATTCATTAGTGTGGCTAATTCATTGCAATGGATAAACGCATCCTGGGGCATTGCCACTGAGCATGGACCATAGTTCACATTGTACTTTACACTCTCTCCCACACAATTCTACAGGTTATGGGAAGATATATAATGGCCTATATCTGTCATTGCAATGTCATTCAGGATGATTCCCAAGTCCCAAAAAAGCCCCCGTATTACACCTGCTTTTCCTTCTCCCTCGTATGTCCTTTTAAATGGCCTGGCAGCATACATCATCCCATACCACCACTCTATGGGGAGTTACAATGGGAAAAATGACTTTGGTGTAACATAGATGTAGGTAACACTGTAACCCTAGTCACAACTGCAATTTGGGCATTTTGTTCTGGGCATTCTAAGCACCCTTCTCTCAACTCAGAGAACTTTGAATCCAAGGTGTTCAGAACATCATTCTCCAAGATTTCTGACTTTAATTCTACCTTCTTTCATACACACCAGTAAAAATTATTTCCCCCCCAGTGGAACTGCTATAGGCTAGTTGCTAATAAGAGATGTAGCCCAAATTCTGTTTAGGAATTCCATTCCAGCACTCCTCAGCTTTATGAGTAGCCTTTAGAGAAAGTATGTAAAATAGGAGTCTTTTAGCCTTTTTAGTTTTTTATTGCTGGAATAAATAACCATAAACCTTTATTATATGATTTTTCTGTGTCATTTTATGATTTACTGGTAATACCTTACTGAATCCTCAAACAACACTATGAAGGAACTTACATTAGGCCAATATTACAGATAAGGAAACTGAGACACAACCGGCTAAGTAATTTAACCAAAGTCATACATTTAACAAGAACCAGAGCACAGATTCAACTGATAAATTGAAGCTTTTCCCAGCTCCCTTTTATCTTCTTACCCAAAAATCAGAAAAAAGGATGGAGCAGCAATTTTCCACCCCAGAATCAGTAATTCTTAATACCAAAGAATACTTCAGAGAGGAAGAACACATATGAAATCAAGGGGAGTTAGACAAAAAAAAAATAAAGCAAATAAGGAAAGGGCAATGGAGAAAGGTAAGAGTTCCTTAAAATATTGACCAAAATTCTCACTTTGGAGATTCTTCTTTGTAGACAGGAAGATAATGAAGCCTGAAAGCAGAACAAAATTAGTGGTTTTAAAATTGAAAACAAACATCTTTGAATTTTGGAATACAGACACACAGTCCTTGTTCATGCTCAGTGGTTCAGTAGCATTTCATCCAGGGTTGAATCTTCATTCCAAGAAGCAGGGAAGTGGAAAGTGTCTGAAGGAGGAGCATGGCCAGTTGGAAAGAAGCAGTAAGCCTAAGGAATCTCAGGGCCTCATAGGGAATGAGAGTGCTGACACTTACACTGGCTCAGAACAATGCTTCCTAGCTATATCAGCAGTCTCCAGCCTGGTTTTCATAGTGAAGGGGTAACCAAAGAAAGCCACAAGGGAGGATTCCTTCACGATTGCAGGGGGGATCTAACTCTCTATCACTGCTTCCTTTAGTGCACAGATACAATCATATCAAAGAGAAACTAAGCAAGAAACAAAAGAAAAAATAGCCTGCTAATATTCTACCACAGCATTCCTGGCACTCCCAGGTTTCATTTGTCAAATAAACAGGTAAGTTGAGAAAATTTCTGAGGCTCTTTCCAGTTATATTGTTCAATGATACCCTGAAGAATGAATGAAATTCTGGGTATCTCTCTATAGGGGAATAAAAAGAACATTTTTAGAAAGTATGTTATGCTACAAAGCTGCTTAATGCAGTATTATATGTAACGGTAAGAATTGGGAAACAATTGAAAAATCAAAAAATAAATGTTTAGTAATCTACAATGTACATCTATATTATACACTGCTGTGTAACTATTATTTAAAATGTCCATTATGGTTATGAAGAGGTTGATAACATGCAAAGATGCTTGCATTAGAATGTTAAATGTGAAAAGGCAAATATAAAATTTTATATACAATACAATCACAATTATGACTGAAAATACATAAGAAAAAGAACTGGCTGGAAATACACAATCTGTTCATATTGGTTGTCAGTGGGTGGTAGGAATATGCATGATTTTTAATGCTCTTCTAATTGCCACATTTTCTACAAAAAGCATGCCTTATTTTTATAAAAAAAAATACTAAAACATGTTTTATGGGAATTTTTTTCTTCTAGTTGTTTAAACTCCTTTATATGGCAGCCAGCATTGGGCAACAGAGGACAAGTGGACCTTGACTCTGATGTCCACGAACTACACACAGTAGAAACTTTGCGTAGTGATTTGATGGAAAAGATCCAGTCATGCACCAGTGGGAGACAGACAAACTTAATTGCAATACAGAACCTAGATATCTCCTCCAGTCCTCTTATCTCACTCCACTGGCATTTTATCATTTCTTTGTGATAAGAATTCTACAAATGAAGTGTGAAATCATTTTACCAGACATCACATACTCTTCATGCCACAAGTCTTCAGGAAATTTTCTGAGGTCATTTTCTCCTTCAAAATAAACTAGACTATGTTCTGATATTTAACCAGTAATACAACCCAAATTCATTAATGCCACCCCATGCCTCTATGTGAGCAGATATACAAAGTTAAACTAGTTCATCATCCTGGGAACATGCTTTCAGTTTGAAAAAGCCACTTCTGACCTCATGAGAGAAAAGCACAGAGACAGCAGAAGCAAAAGTTTGTCGCCATTAGGACCTTGTAGGAACTTTAAAACCATAAACTGCAGATCTTGAGAAATACTAATAAATTTCAAAAGAGTAAAAACAACATCAATCATTAATTTGCTCAATTTCATTAACCAACTTCTTTTGCCCTCTAGAAAGCATAGTTGGTGACTTCAAGAAAAATAAGGAGATGTGAATATATAACCTTCCATCTCAAAACTACATTCTCTGACAGCTGTTGTGGGGTTTGTTTTAAAGCCTATGCACCAGCAATCTCTGTCTTGGAAAATCCTGCCTGGGTATCAATCAAACAGCAGGAGAGGGTCTCTGTTTGCCTAAGTAGAATCTTGAGACTGAAATCAGAGGTAGCCTGAAGTGAAGGATCCTAACACTTTGTTTCTGCCCACATTCAGGGTCCTTCCCAGATTTAGTGCGGACTGAAATCAGTTGCCAAGAAAAGCCGTCGGGGTTCAATTAAGAGCAATGAGATGTTGGAAAATACTTAACAGAAACCAATCTCCCAAACCAGCATAGAATGTGAAAACTCTGGGCACGGTGGGCAATTTATTCTGCCAGATCCTTCTGATTTATGTTTGATATATAACTGGAACTTCTTCACCAGAAAAGTTTGGCCCTCTTTTGAAGTAGAAGGGCTTACAAGACCCCTCAGGTCTATTCCAAAGAACCCATGTTATAGGAGAACAAGAACTACTTTTGAAAAAAATAAAATCCTACTGACTAAAAACGCCTATGGCTTTAAGACACAATTTCAAGAATATCTACCTTTGGGGTGATCATCCACTTTTCTTTTCAGAGCAGACATTAATTAACTGAAGGCAAACATCTTGATATTGCAGAACATGAAAGCCATAAATATCCTTAAGATGATCTAATTCAACATCTTTATTTTTTGTGTGTGAAACTACTGAGACACAGTAAGGTTTAATGACTGGCCTAAGGTGAAATAGCTCATCAGGGTCAAATGCACTGAAGTGGTCTCTCATGTTTTAATAGAACTTTGGGATTCTCAAAGCACTTTATCTTCTAATGGCTCATATGATCTTCAACTAGCTCTGTGAGGCATCATGGCAAAAGAGACCAATCACTTTTTAAAGCAAAATAATATATCACTTGGGAAAAAAGAGGATTTCAAGAACTGAAAAATGTTCTTCTCGATTCAATATTGTCATTTCATGTAAAGTAACTTCAAGAAATTCTTTGTTCTTATTTGGGTTCTAGCTCAGAATCATAATCTGGGGGGATGACCATCTACCCATTAACTCTGCTAAAGCAGGAGGGAGTCAGGTTTTAGAAGGGAAAACCCTTAAAATGGTACCATTTTTATACATTGAAGAACAAAATAGAATTGTTTTCTCTAGATATATTTTAGAGATGCGTAGCTAGTCATTTGTGGTTTGGAGTTGAGGCATAATCTTTTCTGGAATCGGGGATAAGCTTGTCTTGTGTGTGAAGGTCTTTTCCATTCCTGGAAATTAGGAGTCATTGGCTTTATTTTCTTCAGTTCAATTGAATTATCTTTATTTTCAGTCTTAATATTTCTCAGAAATCTTTTGATTCTGAAATTCATTAAAGTCTGAATTGACCTAATAGTTGAAGAGTGTGGCCATGATAGCATCTCTCAAGAGCAAAAATTAAATTGGGTCTAGCCAGACTCTTTCACTCTAAGAATGATTAATGTGACTTCACTCCTTTCCCACTTCCTCTCTAAGGACTGATGTGGAAAGAAAGACTATGCTAATGCCTAAATAAACAGAAACTCTTCCTTCATACCACTTTCAAACATCATAGTTTTTGTAATATATTGATTAAAAACACATTTTAATCATACTAACAGTGATGTCTTTAACTTTTTCCCAAATAAAATAATAATGTTCTCCAATGCCTGGCTGAGCTCTTTCGTTCCAAAAACTACTAACCAAACAGCCAGTTTAGAACAAACCAAAAACTCTATGCTTTGCCTGGAAGTAGAACTAGGGTTTACACTGAGTCATCCTTGAATTTTCAGGGAGGTTTAATGAAATTAGATACATATGTGGAATTACAGATGTTCATAGCTCTATCTGGCACAATGTGGTATGTGTCATCTTCCCTAATTTGAGAGGTTTTGATGGTAACTTCCCTTGCCATATCATGTAAGGTATAATTGCTCAAAGGCTCCCTCTCCTATCAATTGTCCCTTTTAGCCTTATGCATTTTCAATTATACTGCATAATAAAGAGTATACAGCAGAAAAAAGAAGAAAATAAAAAAGAGAAAGGAAAAAACAAAACAAAACAAAAAAATCAAGAAAAGAAAAAAAAAGTAAAACAAAAACAGAAAAAATAAAAACAAAAACAAAAACAAAAAAAGAAAAAAAAAAAGAGTATATAGGCTATAGTTATCTAAACAGAAGGTTTATATTTCACACCAAGACCACCATTCATGAAAAGCTTTTCAATCTGATTTTCATACCTGGTAGGTAAACTGAGAGCTTTACTTTTTGGAGGAAAAAAATTAGCCTTTATCACACTGCAAATTTGCAACATCTGTGCTTCTGTTTAGACTATATAAGTCTGTCCAAGGCTCAGGAAAATCATTATTCCATAGCAAATACCAAAATCAATTTTCCTCCTCTCAAATTCATACCTGGACCAAACTTTAAGCCCTGAGGCAGTTTATCTGGAAAGGAATCTTTAAAAGCTCATTAACTGCATTCCCATTTCATTCTTCCAGTCAAACTTGACTCAAGGCGTTTTAGACAATTTCGTTATCATTTCCACATGATAGATATAGTGGTACTCTCCTCTTTATATTTCTCCCTCTTACATTTCAAAGTCTGCAGCTATTTTTAAGAGCTTTCTAATATGTAGTATTTCCCAGGAGGTGGAGGGGAAGAGACTAATAATACAGAGTCTCACGATTGCAAGTATCTTTGTATTATCTCTTCCCTGCTCATCATTTTTTTTTTGTTTGTTTGTTTTGTTTTTTTATTTTTTTTATTTTTTAGAGAAGGTGTGGCTTTATGGGACAATCATGCATAAAATACAGGATTTCCAAATACCACCCCATGACCAACACCTTCCTTGAATTGGTATGGAACATTTGTTACAATTGATGAAAGCACATTTTTATAACTGTACTACTAATTAACATCCATGATTTAACTTAGGTTCTTCATTTTTTGTGTAGTGTATTTCCATGGAATTTTTTTTAATTCAATAGATAGTTTATATCCAACACTGCTTTGTATGACCCAAAATTCTATGAAAATCCAAATGTAGCAAATGTGATCTTTTAAAAAAAAATCATAAGCAAAGTTGTAAGTTTACAGAATAATCATGCAGAAAATAAAGGATTTTTATTTTCTTAATTTTTATTGTTATCATATATGTAATCTAATATTTCCCCTTTTAATCATGTTTTTATATATAAAAGTAACCCACTAGACTGTAATAACAATGAGCACTTGATGTTCTGACCACTTTGTTAATCAACAACATATTCTATTCTGAAGTAGGAAATATTTCCATTTACAAAATCTAATATTAGATAAAAACTAATGAAAAGAGATAATTACATTGACTGGCATTGGAGCTATTTCCAATTTCAAAATCCAATGTTGAAGAAAAACTAATGAAAAGAGATTTAAAACTCTTCCTGAGAACCAAGCTAGAATGTTAGGTGAGCTATGTAACTTAGTACAAGAACAAGTCCACATTGATGTCACATTTTAATCAATATGGTGCTGGAACATATTGTACATCCTTTCAGAACATTTAAAAACAGGAGTCCAACCTTTACAAAGAGGCATTTAAAAGCAATTCAAAAGCAATTCAAATCTTTACTTAAGTTTCTCATATTATTTTAAAAAAGAATTCCACTCATAAAATACAGCAAAGATGTTTCTAAACGTCTTCTTCATCCATTTATTTCCCAGTGTCCCACATGGAATAAATTCTTTCATCTACAAAATATCCCCAAACAAAACAACATTTGCTTTCTCTTTTTAGCTTATCTATTCTTTTCACCCATAATCGTGATGCTATGGACATCAGAAGAAGGGCTGATGCAAGTTGAAATGTTAAACATTTTGTAAGAAAATGTCTGAATCCCTTAATAAGTCAGAATGAAATAGATATTACTGGCTATTGAGACAAACTCATATTCAACCTTTCTATTTAGGTCCCCACAAGCCTATGGAAATTCAAACCATGCATTTTCGACTCACTACTGGCACTGATTTTCCAAGGCTTGAATTTCAGGATTTCAAAACAAGACTTTGGTGCCAGTTCATCCCATGGCAAGAATGAAAGCAAATGAAGCCACAGAGACGTGCCAGTTTTAATTTGATTTCCGGCTCAGCAACCCAGCCCTGGTATGAAAATAAAACCCTAAACCCAAGTCCCTCCTGTAGTAACCAACAAAAAAATGTCCCGTCCCATCCCCACCCCATCCCCACCCCCCACAAAAAAAGTAGCCTTCAGAATTCTTCCAAACCCAACTGGTGAATGCAATAAGCTACTCAAAGGAGGGCTGTGAATTGTTGTTTAGGGCTAGACAGCATGGCAGACACATAGCCTTAGTGGGTATAGGGAAGAACAAAGGGAATTGGGCTTTGGCTTGGAATATAAAACTCTAATCCTGAAGACAAAATTTATACTTAATTGAATCTAACTGCTTTAGCAGGGCATTTTGGGTAGAAATGCTTTTAATTCTACCCTGTACTTCCATAATTGATTTAACATGCATTGGGATAGCGCTAAAAATCCTGAATCTTGAACATAGCCTGGTTAACCAAAACAGAAACACCAACACAGGATGCAACGCAATGCTGTCAAGTCCAAAATATACAGGACATAGGAAAAATTAAGGAAACACAATAAAGGATTTATCCTGCCTTTGGGGCAGGATAAAATATGTGTGCTAATTTCCAAATAACAAGGTCTTTTCATTTTATGTGCAAATATTTTCTTAACAAAAATTCCAAGAACAAACTAGCTTCACATTACAGTGACTTCTTATGTGAAATGTGTTTACAAGGGGAACAAGGAAATAGCACATAAGCAAAAAAGAATGGTTATTTGGATGAGCTCTGATAAGTAAATCTGAACTCCCTATTAGTCATAGATGTTGATGTGGCAACGTTGACCAGTCCAGGGATTCTATCCTGCTGGGAATGTCCCCACACTCTTGGGACTTTAAAGAATATTCCTCACTTACTCTCATGAACTCCTGCTCTCAAGCATTTCCGCCCCTAGAATGTAACTTTAACATGACCCTCAACTCACGGCCAAAGTCTTCATTTGGGGGGAACAGGCAGGTCACACAGGTTTGGGAGGGATGACTTAAGCAGTGGTTGAAAACTATATAGCAAGTCAATGGGAATAATAAAGCAAAGAGCTGGGATTTCCCAGGAATCTCACTTGCTAATATGCTATTGTGCGCTCAGTAAAAATGGGCCAATCAGACTTTTTGATCATTTTATATAAGCAAAATAAGTGAAACTTTTAGAAGCCCAGAATAAGTACAAAAGAATTCATGTCAATTAATCTCCTGAATTGATCTACCATTAATTCTCTTTTGTTTTTATCTAAACATTCTTGACGCTACAGCTTTAAGATAATGTAACCTCTATGATTTAAAAATATTTAAATGCAAGTAAAACTATCATCTGGATTCAACATATATCAAGATTGTGGCACACTTGTTTCATTTTTCTCTTTTAACTTTTTAAACAACTTTTATTTATGCTTAAGTATTTTAAAGCAAATTCCAGATATCATGCCATTTCATGTCAACATACTTCAGTATGCATCTCTAAAAGTTAATTAAAATAATGATGACAACAATTCCACCCTGTAAAATCTCAATAACAACAACCAGCAAGATGGCGGCAGAGTAAGGTGCTCCTAGAATCAGCTCCTGCTACAGGGCAGTTAGTAATCACCCAGAGCTAACTAAAGGACTTGTTTGGGGGTTTCAGGAGACCAGAAGTGCATCCTGAAGCATCCTTGAAAGAGTAGAAGGAGGAAACTGCCCATCTGCAAAGAAGATTCCTAAGTAGAGCACTCCACTCCACGGGCGCCAGTGCCCATCCTCCACTGGAGGCGCAAGCACCTCGGGAGCTGTTCCATGGCTGGAATTGGAAGCTCCACTTCCCAAAAACGGGGCAGGAAGAGACGGTTGGGCACCAACTTCAGCTACTGATTAGTAAATTTGTCGGTCTAAAGTATAATCCTAAGAACGGCTAAAGTTTGAACCTGTCCAAATCAGAAAGAAGCCAGTGGCCGCCATCTTAATTCCGTGCCTGACACAGGGGAAGCAGGGATGACTGAAAATCACAGTGCTGGTAGGGACCGGCTTCTTTACATCTAGATCAGATTGCCGCTTTAGCCTAAGCCCCAGGCCTACCTTGGACAGGGAGGAAGCTGGAGGGAGCTGTGCCAGCCTCTCCAGGAAATAACAGGCCATGCTGCAGAGGCTGGTGACCAACCTACATTGGTGACGCAAGCCACCCCAGGAGCTATTCTGTGGCAGGAAACGGAAGCTCCATTTCCCCAAAACAGGGGAGGAAGAGACGGTTGGCCACCAATGTCAGCTACTGATTAGTCAGTTCGGCTGGCTAAAATATAACACTAAGAACAGGTGAACTTTGAAACTGTCCAAGTCGGAAGGAGGATGGTAGCCGCCATTTTGAGCCCCCCACACCCCCCCACCCCCCAGCATGAGGGGAAGCCAGGCTGATTGAAAATCACAGTGGTGGTAGAAACCGATTTCTTTCACCCAGATTGGCCTGCAGCCCTAGCCTAGGCTTCAGCCCCACCTCAAGCAGGGAGGAAGCAGGTGGGCCCTGCACCAGCCTATCCAGGTAACTGCAGGTAGATTTGTCTGGCACAGACTGAATAATTGGAAGTATACCTGGGCAACTGCAGTCATCTTGGAACTGCACTGCATAGGTTGCTGCCCACACCTGCAGCTCCATCCCGGCCCCAGGCAGAAAGGGGAGAAAGGGGTATGAAGCTTCATCAGTCTCTCTGGGAAACTACGGTCTAGGCCTGCATGACTTAGATTATTCAACACAGCTGTGGCTCTGTCCCTCCCCCTGGCAAAGGAGAAAGTTGGGAGACACTCAATTGGTCCTTGGGGCACTGAGGGCAGTTTGAGCCTCCACAGCTTATAGTACCAACTATGTCCTTGGCTCCTACTACACAACCAACAAGAGAGATAGGGCAGGAAGCCCTAAACTAAAGAGGAAAACTGCATCCAGAATAAATACTCTTGTAAGTTAGATGCCAAGACACCAACAAAAAATTACAATCCACACCAAGAAACAGGAAGATATGACCCAGTTAAAGGAACAAGATAAGCCTCCAGATGACATAAAGGAGTGGAGACAACTAATCATATATGTTCAAACAAATCTCCTTAATGAATTCAATGAGATGAATTCCTTAATGAATTCAATTCCTCAAAGAAATTGAGGATATCGAGAAGACACTGGATGAGCAGAAAGAAGAATTTGAAAGCATACATAGAAAAATAGCAGATCTTATGAGAATGAAAGGTGCAATAAATGAAATTAAAAATACACTGGAATCATATAATAGCAGATTTGAGGAGGCAGAAGAAAGGATTAGTGAGCTTGAAGAAATAGCCTCTGAAAGTGAACATACAAAAGAACAGATGAAGAAAAGATTGGAAAAACTTGAACAAGGTCTCATGGAACTAAATGACAGCAAGATGTGCAAACATACGTGTCATGCGAGTGTCCCAGAAGGAGAAGAGAAGGGAAAAGGGGCAGAAGGAATATTTGAAGAAAAATAATGGTAGAAAAATTTCCAACCCTATGAAGGACATACATATCCATGTCCAAGAAGCACAACGTACTCCCATCCAAATAAATCCAAATAGTCAAACTCCAAGACACATAGTAATCAGACTGTCAAATGCCAAAGACAAAGAGAATTCTGATAGCAGTAAGAGAAAAGCAATGCATAACACGTAAAGGATACCCAATAAGAATAAGTGCTGATTTCTCACCAGAAACCATGGAGGCAAAAAAAACAGTGGTATGATATATTTAAGATACTACAAGAGAAAAACTTCCAGCCAAGGATCTTATATACAGCAAGATTGTCTTTCAAAAATGGGGGTGAGTTTAGAATATTCACAGATAAACAGAAACTGATAGAGTTTGTAACCAAGAGACCCGCTTTGCAGGAAATGCTAAGGGATGTGCTACAGCCTGAAAAGAAAAGAAAGGAGAGGCCTGGAAGAGAGTCTAGAAATGATGATTATATCAATAAAAGTAACTAAAAGTGTCAAAAGAGTGATGAAAATAAAATATGACAGATAAAACCCAAATATTTAGGAATAAACTTAACCAAAGGTGTAAAGCACTTGTAGTCAGAAAACTACAACTCATTGTTAAAAGAAATTTTAAAAAGACCTAAATAATTGGAAGAACATTCCATGCTTACAGATTGAGAGACTAAATACCATTAAGATGTCAATTCTACAGATTCAAGCAATCCCGATAAAAATTCCACCAGAATTTTTTTAAATAAATGGAAAACATGATTATCAAATTTATTTGGAAGGGTAAGGAGTCCTGAATAGCCAGAAACATCTTAGAGAGGAAAAGCTAAGTGGAGGCCTCTCATTTCTGGACTTTAAATCATATTACCAATCTACAGAGGTAAAAACAGCATGGTACTGGCATAAAGACAGACACATAGACCAATAGAACCAAACTGATGGTTCAGAAACAGACTCTCACTTCTATGGTCAAGTGAGTTTTTACTATCCTGTCAAACCCACCCAGCTCAGGCAGAACAGTCAATTCAACAAATGGTGCTGAGAAAACTGGATATCCATAGCAAAAGAAGGAAAGAGTACCCGCTCTCACACCTGATACAAAAATTAACTCAAAATGAATAAAAAACCTAAATATAATAGCAAGAACCATAAAGCTTCTAGAATAAAATGTAGAAAAATATCTTCAAGAACTGGTGGTAGGTGGTGGATTCTTAAAGGAGATAAGAGGAGGACTGAGATGGACTACTGATATTGTATGTAGAAGTTTTAATTAGCTTTACTATAAAAGTGTGGAAATGTACAAAATTGATGGTAACATATTATAGTGAGTAACAGCTGGTTTATAAATGGGGATGTGGCTGAAAACGTTAGTCTAGGGATGTAAATGCCAATTGACAGAAAGTTAGAGAATAATCTAGGGATTGAATAGCACAGTAAATCCAGAGGTAGATGAGAATTGTGGTTGATGGTACAGATGCAAGAGTATCCTTTGTGAGCTAGAGCAGATGTACATCACTGTTGCAGGGTGGTGGGAATGTGGAGAGGCATGGGAAAAATACAACTGGAGTGACCTATGGACTGTGGTTAACAGTAATAATGTAATATCCTTGCATCTATGCCAAAGATGCACTGTGTTGATAGTGGGGAAGTATGGAGGATGTGTGCCAGATGTACACTATGACCTGGTAGTGATCAAATGACATTATCTCATAATCTGTGACAGATATTCTGCCACAGTGTGGTGTGAGTGATGGAAGGGTATTGTTTGGGAATTCTGCACATGTGTGTGATTGTTTTGTAGGTTTACAATTTCTGCCATAAAAATGTATTTGAAGAATAATGATGGGGTGGTTTGGGGGAAAGATGCACCAGATGTAGGATAGGGATTATAAATAGCATTAAGAGTTTGACAATATTCTTTTATAACTTGTAACAAATGTCTCATGACCATGCAAGGTGTTGGTGGAGGGTTGATGTATAGGATCCTGTATGATGTTTTGAATGTTTGCTGTGTAAGTTCACAACTTTTACTACACACTTACTGTTTATGTATGTTCATGGATAAATGATATAAAAATAATAATAATAATAGGGTGGGTTGGGGGAAATTACTTTGGTTACTAGTATTTTGAGGATGCTCTTTAATCATTAGTTAAAACTGTTTAACAACAATGCAAAGTATTTGTGGTAGGGTAAGGTATGAGAGCCCTGTATGGTGTTTATGTATGTTTGTTTTGTAAAGTCACTACTATTGCTATATGCTTATTATTTATGTATGTTCATGCATGAGTGCTGTACAACAATAAATTTTTTAAAAATTAACATTAAAAAAATCTCAATAACATACTATTTTAAACAAACAAAAAAATTAGAATAGATACCTATGTAGCCACTAGCAAAATAAAATAGATGTCAGTATCTGGCTTTAAGTGTTTCGGTTAGATGATTTTCCTTTTTCCAAGAAATAAATCATTGCAAATACAGTTAAGTTCCGCCTTTTTTCACTTGTTTTTCAAGTGCATAGTGCCTCTTAACCAGTATAATAAAATATTTTACAAGCCAATCCACATAAAATTTTCATATAATCTCAACAATTGTTTTTACTTCAATTGAGACAAAGCCTCAGTATAATAATGATCTTTATCATTTCTAGAAGAACTAGATTGTTCCATCAATTTAGCTTTAAATTATTATAATTGCAGGAATATTTTAGGTTATGCTTTGTGATTTTTCCCATACTTGAACATCATGATTTTTTTGATAGGTATAATAAACAGAGATGAGATCAATGTATAATAACATTAATCTATGAAGACTCTGACCATGTCCTTTTTATAAAAATTTAGAGAAATGTAAATGATCTTGTCTAGAACTTAATGCAAACTGAGACAAACTAAACATATTTTGTTTAATCAGGAGGTACATGCCAAATTTGAAAGACTTATCTGGACCTTGATGATAGATTTTTTAAAAACCTACTTCAAGCTAATAAACGGAATAGTATTCTTTTCTTATCCGTATTTCCTTCTACCAATATACTTCCTCATAAATTTGTTTTACCTATCTGACCTCATTTATTTCAATAATGGGAGGGGATTTGGATAAGAAAATAGGAAAAGTAGAGTACGTCTTAAGGTGCAAGTTACCTAGGAATTTGATGTGTTTTTTTTCAGCTTTCCTATCAACTTTCCTCTATGATGTGGCAGTATATTTGCATTTACTTTTCTCAAAGTTGAGTAGAAAATAGCTAAGGATATATCCATAACTTCTGAAAATGATCAGGGTGATTCGACCTTTAAAAAAGGCTATTGACAACAAAGATCACAGCTAAATCATAGACTCATAGATGATTCAGGGTGGTGTTTTTTTTCTTTCTTTCCTTCCTTTTCATTCTGGCAGGTTGCCATTTGTCTAATTCTATCTTATTTATGTCCTTAAAACTCCATAAAACCCAAAGCTCAGGACTTATGTGGATTTGCTACAGCAAATTCATAGAGTGTATCTGCAGGAAAGGATATTCAATGCCTCTCTCACCCCCACATTTTATTCAGTTCTCTTATAAGAACTCATTAAAAAAATATTGAACCGTTAATAGGATGGTATGAAGTGAATTTCAGTGAACCAAGATGAAAGACAAGGGCAGTATGTGGTAGTATAAATACTTCAGGCAAATAGTGGAAGTCTTAACTCTGCCTCTTACCAGTCAGCACTTGGGAATGTCATTTAACTTCTGTGGACTTCAGTCCTCTTTCTATAAAATGGAAATGACAATAACTGCCTGGCAGGGTTGTTGAAAGTATCAAACAAAAGAATTCATGTAGAAATTTGATTATTGAATAGATACTCAAAAAGCCATAATTCCCCTTCTTGGATAATTCCTGTTTGTTTCAAATTAAACATAACCAAATAAGTTACTGATTTAGAAAGAATACTATAAAACTAAATCCTAGTAAAAATCCTAGATTTTTACATTGTTTTTAAAGGCAGGAACAAAATGTAACCTAATGAAGTCTACTCACATCCTGAGTTAAAGGAAGAGATTAGTTCAGGTAAATCAGGCTTTTATGGAAATTACAGTACTAGGGTGGGGCAGGTGGAGACTTTGATAGATTAACAATATCACCCCTAATGTGACAAGTTTGCTCTGAAAATTTCAGTCAAGGTTCCAGGTCAGTGGAGTTAGATGGTTGTATTTGGAGATTAAGAAAAATCTACCAATACCACATCCATTTAGATAGCCCCAAGAAGAGGGCTAGTCTTGCCTCTAAGCTTCCATGAAGCACTATATCTATCATCCCTACCTCAGCTACTTACCCTACTTACTTATGGTGAATTATTGTGGTCTAGCTTTAGTTATCAGGAGAAGGGAGAGACCAAAGATAGTTCCCAGTAAAGGAGGCAGTCCTGTCTAACTGCCTCCCCTTTCTCTCTGCCTATTCATACATTCTGCTAATTTAGACACTAAAATGGCTGAAGACCTGAATATTTAGCTTTCTAAATGTTCTTTAGCTGTATGCACCCCAGAAAAACCTGTTCTTAATCCATTCCTGTGGATGTGAACCCATTGTAAGTAGGACCTTTTAATGAGGTTACTTTAGGTAAGGTGTGGCCCAGCCCAATCAGGATGGGTCTTAGTCCTATTACTGTGGTCCTTTATAAACATAATGAAATTCAGACAGAGGGAGAGAAAGCCACAGAGAGAACAGCCAGAAGCTGGACATCAATGAAACCCAGAAGAGAAGGGAGAGACCCAGAGATGTTGCCATGTGCCTTGCCATGTGACAAACTGAGAACCAAGAATTGCCAGCCCCAAAACACCAATCTTCCAGAAGAAAGCATCACCTTTATGATGTCTTGATTTGGACTTTTTTCCAGCCTTAAGCTGTGAGCAAATAAATTCCTAATTTTTTAACCCTATTTATTTCACGGTATTTGTTTGAACAGCCCAGTAAAGTGAAACATCCACCTATTCTTAAGACTACCTAATCTCCCCCCACCAAAAAAAAGAGGTTAATAAATTTTATCCTAAACCAGTCATCTTTATGAAACAATACTCAAAACATATTGAATTTATCAGATTTTGACTGAGTGCTACAACTATATTTTTTTAGAATATTAAAATATATTCAATGAAAAATGGCTAGATACCCTATAATATTTTTCTTACAATTCACAATGTACTATAAGGGGAAAAAAGCATTAAAAAGGAAATCAGAAGTGATATTCTGATACTAAGTCTCCTAATAGTCTTTTCTTCCCTGGGCTTCAGAATCACCCATAAAATGAAAAGATTGGACCACATGATCTTTAATATATTTTCATTATTGTTTGAAGTGCATGAGTTATACATTAATACTTCATGTTCAATCTTCATGTCTCTTTCCATATTTATAATAGAGTTCCTTTTGCCTAAAAAAGAGATATTTACTTCTATCTCCCCCCCCCACTTCCTCCCTATTTTCTCATAACAACATCATCTCTGACAGAGATGACAGGAACAGCTTTCTAACTGTTATTACACCTCCCTCCATTCTTGTCCCCTTCCAGTCTATCTCTCACACCAGCAGTTGAATTATATTAAGCTCCAACTTAAAAGCCCTCAATAGCTTCCCATTGCTTTGAGGAATAAAGTAAAATTTCCATCCCATGACCTGCAAAGGTCCCTCCATGACTACCCCCGTCTATCTCTCCAGTATCAGGTCTCCCTGCCACTCTTTCCCTTTGCTCAATCAGGCTTCAGCTGCATTAGCCTGTTTTCAGTTTCAACAACTTGTCAAGCTCTTTCCAACTCGGAGCTTTTACATGTTTTTCCCTCTGCCTGACCCACTCTTCCATGAAGTCTTCACATGAACCTTTCCTTCTTATCCTTTCAACTAAAATATTACCTCAAATGCCAGCTCCATAGACATGCATTGCTTGACATCTCTCATTAAAAGCATTGCACCTCTATCCTATTGTTTTTTATCTTAGTATCTGTTTATTTTTTTCATCTATCTTATAAAAACTTGTAATTAATTAATTTATCTGTTTATTGCATTTTGGTTTGGCTTCCCTCCCCAGATTGTCTTCTCATCTGTCTGTGTTGTTCAGTATGACATCTACCATTGCATAGCATGGTGTCTAGTATAGAGTAGACAATAAATACTTGCTGAATGAATTAGGGAATCCAGGATGGAGTTGGACCAGTTCTCTGCTTTACTCTATGTAGCATCTGTGCAGTAAGTGTATCATGTGCACAGAATCTTTAATATAGAGACAGAAGGTAATGACCTAAGTTAGGTTGGTGGAGGAAGTTTATCGCATCTCAAAAATAAAAAATAATGTTTTCTGGTATAAGTATGGTCTGTTCTACTATAACCCATTTAATTAGCAAAGGAACTTCAAGTGACTAGGCTACGAGTTTGTTGATGCCATAGACCTTGTTTCATTTAATCACTTCATCTACAGAGCCATGCTAGAATGAAATGGTAGACTGACTCATTAAATATTTGATGAATGAATAAATGAATCACATAAAATGAGAACTATTATATTAATTAGAGGATTTGGGATTAAAATTGTAAAATATCTTTATTAAAATTCTGGGGTCATAAAGATCATTTCAAATTCGCTATCTTTGCAGGTGAAAAATAAGGCTCAGAAAGGTTAAAGAATTTGACTAAGATTACACTTTTACTAACCAGAATTAGAATCCCAATTTCTAAGACCCTTTCAATCATCCTCTACTATTTCAGGCCTTGAACACCAATTGCTCATCTTTAAGATACTTATTATCAATACAAAGAAAAACATTGTTCTAATGCAAAGATAGAAATGTAAAGGGTTGGAATTCCATAACATTGGATAAATCTAAGCAATCAAAGACTCTTCTGAACATTAGGGCTCTTAATTCACAACATTCAAAACTTTCAGCTATCTTTAATTTTTAAGGTTTTCAGACATTTTCCAACAGTCAAGGAATATTAATATGCATAAGTCTCTTAGCATAATCATAGAGCTGAGCATTGACTCTCTTTCAATGATAACTTTCAGAGATAAAGCATTGAATTTCTTTACAAAACATGTTTCTTTTTTCAACATCATTATAAGCTTAGTAATGCCAGCTATGAATAAAACAAAGCATCTAACAGGGTTAGTAAATTATCAGCCACTTAATTTCAACTTCAATGAATTTTCTCTTTTTAAACAATATCCTAATATATTTTACAGTAGTCTGTAGACAGCATTGCTATTGTTCATTTATATCCAATTTCTTTCTACATAGTGGTACTTAGAAGGATTCTTCTGAAGGTAATTATATGAGCAGAAGTGATGCATGTTTCCATGGAACCTTAGAACTGATAGTGCTCAACTCTAGACTACTCTTCAGCTGTCACAGCAATTATGGGCTGCCTTGTAAAAAAAAAAAAAAAAAGCTTGAGGGAGAAGGCAAGATGGTGTCGGTTTAGGTGGGCACTGACCATCTCTCCCGCAAAGGACAGCTGATTGGGGACAGGATCCTGGGAGCTCATGGAGCGAGAGACTTTGGGACATCGATCTGGAGGGAGCTGGACAGGGAGATAGATTACTCAAGATAAAACCGTGCTGCTAGCTTGTTTCTTCTTTGTTGTGCTTCTTCCTTGATTTCCCATTTTCTGTGTATATTGATTTTGTCTACCAATGTTATCTCTTTTCTTTCCTTCATCTTTCTATCTTCTGTTTTCTGTTGTGGTTCTTACATTCCACCTTTTTTTCATTAATCCTAAACTTTACTTGTTTCGATTTCTATCTTGTCTATTCTGTTTTCTTTTTATTATTATTAACTTTTTCCTTTAAGTCCTTTCTTTACTCTTCCTCTCTCTTGTTATCATTCTGTCCTTTTAAATCATTCTATGTATTTTTCTCTAATTGGTTTCCCATTACATTGTGGGTATTCTGCTTTTTTTCCCCCTATTTCTCTACACTGCTTACATGAGTTATTCATTTTACTCAGTCTCATAAGGCCTCTCTTCTAACTTTTATTATTATTACTATTATCCTTTTTCTTTTCTTACCTCTTTCGATTTCTCTGGCCCTAATCTTTTTCCCTCAAGGGAGCATAGAAAACAGCAAGAAAATAGAATAAGAAGAACAAAGTGTCAAAGAGAAAACTTAACACACACAAAACCACCAGCTAAATAAAACTCTAGAGCAGAGAGAGAA
>JAQZBX010029891.1:0-27074 GCA_029593785.1 Cabassous unicinctus
ATATATATCTGAACTAGAACAAGGAGGGAGAGATAAAAGTCTTATAAGTTTTCATCAATACCCTTGAAAGGAAGGCTTGGTGGTTAACAAATTAACACTAGCCTGATCATCCATCATGTTTGTATTTAAGCTTCTCAAATTCCACTTTACATGATCTATCAAAATAAAATTGGGGAAGTGGATGTGGCTCAAGTGATTGGGCTCCCACCTACCATATGGGAGGTCCCAGGTTCGATTCCCAGGGCCTCCTGGTGAAGGCGAGCTGGTCCATGCGGCGTGCTGGCCCATGCCGAGAGCTGGCGCAACAAAAAGAGACAAAGAAAAGAGACAATGAGAGACACAACAAACCAGGGAGCTGAGGTGGCTCAAGCAATTGAGTGCCTCTCTCCTACATCAGAGGTCCCAGAATCAGTTCCCAGTGCCTCCTAAAAAAGAAGATGAGAAGAGAAGACAAGCAGACACAGAGAGCAAACGGCGAATAGACACAGAGAGCAGAAAGTGAGTGCAAAAACAACAAGGGGCAGGGTGGGAATAAATAAATAAAATAAACCTTAAAAAAACAGATAAAACAAAATTGGGGGTGGAAAGAAGCGGAGAGATAAAGAGAGAGATAAGCAGCAATTTAAATTCAATCGTTGCCCCTGTGGTGAACTGCAAAAAATGGCTGCAATATTTTGCAGTTTCTCCCAAGAAGAGACGGAATCTATTTATCCATTTTAGGTTTGGCCACGTGACCTGCTTTGATCAATGAGAGATTAGCAAACATGATTTCAGCAGAGGTTTGAAGAGCGCTTGTACATTGGGGTTCACCTTCTCTCTTGCAGCTTTTGGAACCCAGCCACAATGTGAAGAAGCCTGAGTTAGCCAGCTAGATATTGGAGACACATGGCCCAGTTGCCCTCTTGCTTCAGCCAACCACCGGGCATGTGAGTGAGTTGTCTAGCCCTAAAGCTCCTGCTCATAACCACATTACTATTAGTATCACTTCTGCTCTTATTATTACTCATTTACTGTGTACCTAGCTCTAGGCCTCTCCTTCTCTCAACATGAAAACGGTTTGAAAGGGAAAGCATTGGAATTAGCGTCTGAAAGCTTAGTTCAATGCTCTTCTCTACCACGTATAAGTCAAGTGACTTTGGAAAGGCATCCATCTTCTCTGAGCCTCAGTTGGGAATTTCACCTAATCATAGGGTTCCTGGGAAAATTAAATAGCACATAAAAGTGCTCTGTCAGGTGGATGTGGCTCAAATGGTTGGGCGTCCGTCTCCCACATGGAGGGACCTGGGTTCGATCCCCGGGACCTCCCGGTAAAATAAAAAAATATATATATAGAAAGTGCATGGGCTGCCAGGCTCTGTGTGCTGGTGAGCTGCCAGGCCCTGGGAGCCATGCAGCAAGATGATGACGTAAAAGGAGAGAGACAGGATGAGATGCTCCAAAAGCTCAATAAACCAGGAGCTGAGGTGGCGCAGATGGCTAGAACACCTCTCTCCTACATTGGAGGTCTTCAGGATCGAATCCTGGTGAAGACTGGAGGAAGAGGATGAGAAGGGATGAAACAGACACAGAGAATTGCCCAGCGAATGGACACAAAACAGCAAATGGGGAAGGGGGGTTTTAAAATGGATCAAGTAAATAAATAAATCTTTAAAAAAAAAAATTAAAAAAAAGTGCTCTGTCAACTTACAGTGATATATATGAGCAATTAATAGGGGTGGAATATTTTAATCAAACACACCAGAAACAGTTTTCAAAGAGCCTAACTTTAACAACCCAGAGAAAATCAAGTGAAAAGGCTAGTTCTTCATAAAAGAAATGGTTACTTTTTCCACCTTGTTTGTGTCACACAATAAGATGTTCAATTAAAATGGCATAGGATTTTATAGTATTTCCTAATCTTACTTTCAAAGCTGTTGAACAACTAGAGTTGGGAAATGAAAAGACTTTGGAAGTAAATGCTTTCTCAACTTTTGAAATGCTTCCAAATTCTGTCATCTTCTTTTCATCTCAACATCAAAGTTGGGAAAGTGTCTTCCACACATGGCTCACCCAAGTACTTTGCTACTCCTATTAATCTCTCTCTCTCTCTCTATTTGCATCTTGAGAATCAAGCACTAGTCTTTTAGTTCTTTTAGGCTTTTGCTGACCCGTCTTCTTTTTGCTGGCAAGCTGCTGGTGCATTTAGACTTGGCTCATAAAAACAGCCAGGGAAGGGACATGGTGAGTCAGCACTTATGAAATGCTGAACATGACTGAGCATACAAAAGCATATTTATAGACCTAGTTCTGAAAAATGGCTCTTGCTCTCTGGATGACCTAATTCTTAGCTCCCATTTGTCTTGAAGTCAGAAGTCAAAATACATGATTGATAAGAAAATCATGATTGGGGATCATTCAAAAAATTCAAATTCAGCAAATCTGGAGGTTGAGTTGCAGTTTACCCCCAGGGTGCCTTAGTTCACTGAGAGGCTGCATTATGAATAATCTGGAAAAATACCAATCTCTTCTGAAAGTTCCAAGGTCCATAAAATATTTCCTAAAGCCACATTTCATTCCTTTTTATTTGCTGCATTTATATACTTGAGATGCCTTTGTTTCAAAGTTTCTTTCTATGGTGCTTTAAGTATGAGTCACCAACTTAATTGAAATTGAGCACATGGAAGGGAAGTAGACAGAGATGTGGGGGGTAAATAATATCTCCAAAGAATGGTAAATACAGAGGCACAGTAATGTAAACTTGCTGCAGAAAGCTATCTAGATTTCTGATTCCTTCAAGCCCATCTTTGGCCTCACCCCAATCCTCTCTGACACTTAATGCCATCACTTACACTCCTATTTCTGAGCCTCTGAGGTGTGAGATGGAGAAGGATTGGAGATGTGGAGGCTGCAGGTTATGGGGGTAAATCAGGAGGAACTTTGGATCAGGTATGGGTTAGGTTCAATGATGGCACTGGGATAGAGGGTTGAGGTCAAGCACTGGGCAAGGATGTCTGAGCACACATTAACACATTAAAAGTTGTTAATTTTGCTCAAAGCCAAAAGTTTAATGATCATAAGGGCATGCTTTGGAGCACAGGCATCTAATCACCCTCACTTGCAGTGACAGGCAGACAGAATAATGGCTCCCAAAGATGTCCACATTCTAATTTCCATAACCCATTAATATGTTACCTTATATGGCAAAAGAGACTTTGCAGATGTGATTAAGTAAAAGATATTAAGGTGGGGAAATTATCCTGGTTAATCTGGGTGGGCCTAATATAATCACAAGTGTTCTTAAAGGGGGAGGCAGGAAAGCCAGAATCAGAGGAGGAAATGTGATGATAGGCACAGAAAGAGATGTTTGAAGATGTTATGCTGCTGGCTTTGAGATGGAGGAAGAGGTCACAAATCAAGGAATGTGGGTCCAGAAACTAGAAAAAGTAAGGGAACATATTTTTCCCTAGAGCCTCCAGAAGGAACACAGCCTTGCTGATGTCTCAATTTTAGCCCAGTGAGACCCATTTTGGACCCCTGACCTCCAGAATCATATTTGTGCTGTTGTAAGCCACTAAGTTTGTGGTAGGGTGTTACAGCAGCAATAGGAAACTAACACACTTGGCTTTTTCTTTGGGGCCATTACTGCTTCCCTTGTGGGAGGGGGCTGCTCACAGTTTCTCAGCCTTCACCTCCAGACAGATCCCTGTGGGTAATTCCCAAGCATGGAGAAAAACTACTGGTGTTGTAGAGAACAGGACAGATCTCTCTGGTTAGTCCCCACCCTTGGGCACTTAACCATCTCTGGCTCCACAGAGAAACATTTATGTTGCAGCCTGTTTCCTAAAGCAATGTAGAGCCATAGAACTTTAAAACACCAATTTTCATGCTCTCTATGGCAGTACCTCTCAATATTGTTCCTGCCCCTACATGTCACTACACACATTCTCAGCCTTGCTATTTCCCATTACACATAGGCATTCTCCATCTTCCTTATTCTGCATGCCCTCCTCCCCTTTTTCCTGCTACTCAGAATTACTACTTCATGAACTTCACAAATCTTTACTTAACTACCTACCATCTCCACATCTATCTATCTCTATCTTACCCTACCTATTAATCTTAGAACACACTAAAACCTGTCATGGTAATTTGTCTTATTTAGGTCTCACAATTATACTATGGGGTAGGTACAACGAATATATGCGAACTTTAAAAACAATATTTAAACCCCAAATGGCTCAAGAGTTATGGAATAGATGGTTGTGTAAGGTTTCTACACAGATGGGGGGTGGGGGTGGGGTGGAGACTCAGCAGTCTCACTGAGTTTCCCCACATTCGGCAAAGCACAGGAGCAGACAAATTCTTCCCACGTGCCTGGGAAGGATGCAGAAGCAGCCAAGAGAGAGCCTGGCCTGGAAAGGCCTTGAAGCTGGGTGCATCAGAGACCAATATCTGCAGCCCATTCAGAATGAGGGCAGACAACTATAACTTAGGACCAGATGACCTTCTCCCCACCCCCAATGCTTTGTCATTTCATCAGCTCCTAGAACTGAGAGGAACTGTTAAGAGAAAGGATAGCAGGGCTGAAGGTTTCTGCCACCCAGTGAGAGGTTCTTTGCCTAGAAATCAGACTGAGTTACAGAAAATTAGAGAAAGTTGTATTTCCTGCTCATCTGAATGTGTATACTGATTTGTTTCCCTGATAATAGCACCCTGCAGCTCACTCAATCATTCCTCAAACACTGGGTGCTCTAAGAAGCTAGGAAGACTCTGTCAAGGTGGTGCTCTCCCTTACCTTGGTAAGAATAAATTCGACTTTGTCTTATCAATGGATGATTTTGGTAATCTTTTCGGGAGCCAGCATTCCAGAAATCATTGTTTTGTTAGGATATGTCGAGCATGTTCCCACCGAAGGGCTTTTGGTCCAGCTTTTCCCTCTACCTAGAACAGCATGATTTGCCCTTCACTTCTTAAAGTTTTGGCACAAATGTCACCTTATCAAAGTGGCCTTCCTTGGCCATCCAACAACAAATAGCAACTCCCCATTCCCACCAGTCTTTCATCCCCCTTTCCTACTTTATTTTTCTTTTCAGCACTTTTCACCACCTGATAGTATATATATTTGTTTATTTGTTTATTCAGTCTCCCTCCACGAAAATGGAAGCTATACAAGGGCAAGGACTTTGTTTAGTTCTCTGCTGTAGACAGGCTTCTGTTTCAACTTCCTGTATTTTTTCTTTTTTGGTATTGCCTTTAAGGTTCCCTGTAACACAAGCTCCTGAAACACAGGAACCATATTTTATATTACTCCTTATTCCAGTGTCTGTCATGTAATAGACGCTCAGCAGATATGTACTAAAGGAAGGAAGGAAAGAAGAAAGACATAAGCAAATGAATAAAAACCATCATAGCAATGGCGTGGATGAATTCAGTGTGAGGAGTAAGGTAACTGCACTCCCTTTTCCTTGATCTCTCACCTCCTTCCTCCACCTAGGATGCCTCATCAAACTGTTAGCAAGGTACTTGGATATGCAAAAGTTAGCTGACTGGTGTAGGCAGCTGTAAAGAGTTGGATTTCTCTCCCATAGGAAATGGAAGGATTTGGGGAGGGTGAGGGGAGAGTGCCTCCTAAGATAGCAAGGGAGAGAAAAGAAAGAGGATCCAGAAGAGGAAAGTGTGAAATACTGGGCAACACTGTAAGGCAGCTGAAGCGCTTTTAAGAACACTTTAATCCATTTTACATTCCATTTAAGTTGTTTGCATTACTAAGCAGTAAACTCAATCAACCAAGCCTTCAGGAAATTCTTCTACCCTCACAGAGGCCTCAGGTAAGTTGCTTTTTATGTGTGAAAATCAAGAAAAAGGAGCAAATTCCCTAATTGTTCAAATTAAAATAAAGACACAGAGTGGAGAACAAGATTCAGAGGGGGGAAGATGTCAGAGCCAGAGGACGAAACAAGATGGTCAACCCTAAAAACTTGTGGAAATCTTGAGGAGGACGTTAGACTTTCCAAGGGCATGCAGTAGAGGTCCTGCAAATGCTACCTAGTTCTTAAGGGGAGGAGACCCAGCTGACATGTGGCTCACCTAAATATCAGCCTCCCTGTTTCAGTTCCCCCAGCTGTGCATTCCTGGGGCCTCATCTTCATATAGGACCCTCTGCTCCTGAGCAGCATCACCATAGGAATGGTGCAATCTGATTCTTTGAGACCTGTGGTCTTTAGGACTGTGCTAATTTGCAAGTCTGTGAAAGGAAAAACCATCAATGCATGTATACGCTCAGTTTTCTTTACCTGCTTTTCCAATTAGATTGACACTTAAGATTCTTTCCTGTGCATCCCTGTTGAGATTTAGCTCTTCCCCCACTCCATAGGTAACCCCCAAGTTTTAGTTTGTCTGGAACCTCACGAACCTATCAGGAATAGAAATGCTACCACATCCAAAAGGTGTAAAGGTTCCAAGGATAGCTGGCTTTGGCAGATCGCTGAATATGTTCGTGTACACGCCACCCCAAGGGTGGTCAGAATAGCTTTGGCAGACAGCTAGGCGGCCGGAAGGATAGATAAAATCCAGGTTAAGGAATAATTTGACAAAAACAACAATAATGTTAATAATAATTCTTATATAGAATGATGCCAGCTCTCACACACGTTTCCTATTTTATTTTATTTTTATTCAGTTATTTACAGATAAGGCAACGGAGTTCCAGAGAGGGTGACTCGATTTCCCAGTCACTGGGCAATGCCAGAACAGCACATGGATCCCCCAACTCCTAGCTGCATGTTTTTCCCATCTATTCACTTGACCGGCACCCTCATTTTAGCCCCAAATCCATTGAAACCAGTCTTGTCAATAATAACATAAATGTCTGGTCAGACTGTCCTCTTAATGGCAGAGTTGCTGGAAAGGAAAGCTGCCCAGTGGTGTCTAGCATTGCCCAACAAGGTCATTCCAGCACAGAGCAGGGGGATCAGGTCTCCTCACCAATATCTATGGACACACCAGGGATGAAGGAGGGATGAAAGATAATTAAGGATATGTGAACAATTTCACAAAACTTATCTGTACCAATCTCTACAGAATGACTATGATGGACTCTTGACACTTTTTCCATTTTGGATTTGTAGGAATTACAGAACCCCTCTCTTCTCTTAACTAGACTCTCTAGATGCTAAATGCCCTTGTATTTCTCTCCAGTAATCAGGAAAACAAATCAAGGAGAACTCATTTTCTCAGAAATACATGAGCCCTTAGGTACTTAATATTGGCTACAGAGGTTCCCTCAAATAGATGTAAGGTATGTAAACCAAAGAACTTGCCCCAATCCCTTTCTCAGACTTCTGTCCCCAAAATGAGGGAATGTGAACCCTTCAGAGAAAGGGATTGAATAAACGCAAGGCATCGAACCTCCTCAGGGCTGCTGCACTTTCCCAATGCTTCTGGGGATTTGTTGCTGAAATGAAAATGCCCTACCTATCAGCTCCTTCCATCACTCCCTGCTTCTTCTAGTTTCCTTTTCCCTTGAGAATTTCACAAGGATATTAGGTCAGAGAGGAACCATCCACCAGGGCGTAATGGAATTTTTTCATCTTTGGGTCAGCTTCTTTGACCTTTGGCATCTGAGGCTTCCTCTTCAGCAGCTCAAGCCAGAAACACTGGGACTCATGCCCATCCTTGCCCACCTCTTCAGGGTCATTGTAATGGCGGAGGATAAGTCGTTTGTTGAATCCCGCTTTTTTCAGCTTTGCTTCTTCTGTTTTTCTGTTCAAATAAAAGAATTCAAGATTTGGATAATTTCTTGGTCTTTGACCATCAGAAGACAGCCAGTGGCTCTGTTTGAGTTCTTTGCAGCCCCCTCTTCACCACTAATGTAATAAGCTCCCTTTAAATTGCAAGAACCATTATTTTGAAACAGAGTTACCCTCCAGTCCTTAGCCAAGCATTTACTAAGTGCATATCATTTTTTTCAAATCGTTGTTGAGCACCTACTGAGTGTGACCCACCATACCGGGGGCTGTAGGAAATGTAACAATTAGTATAGCAGCAGCATGATGTATCACAGGTTTTGGTGAGATCCGAGTTTGAATCCTACCTTTGCTAATTGCTAACTGTAGAAATCAGGCAAATTAATAAACTGTCCTGAGTCTGGGTTTTTTTATCGGCAAAATGGGTATATCAATACCTCGCAGAAGTATTGTAAGGATTCTCTGATTAATGTACGTGAAGCTCAGAGCATGGTAGCAGCATGCACTGGATAAACACTAGTGGTTACTGTTACAGTTCGGTTGGGAACATTAATAATGAGGTGGGAAAGCATAGGTAAATATGAAAATCCCTAGTTTCTAGATTTCAGACTGAGATCCTAATACTCATTCATAAATATTCACTATTCATTCCACAGGCAAAACCCATAGCCTTCTTGTTAAAAAAAAAAGGTACTATTTAACCTCATTCAAAAGAAATGGCTTGAGTTTTAAGGTTACAGAGTAAAGCCAGGATTCAATGCCAGGCATACCAACTCCAAACTCCCATCTCGACTCTCTCCACTCCACAGCACTGCTTCCCAGGTGCTACAGGAGCAGTGAGCATACTTTTTATAAAATACAAACTTACTAGGGCTCTGTATCTGAGGATCAGCCAATGGAAGAGATATTCCTAGTTCTTGTCCAGCCTCCTACCTCCCCCACCCCCACACAGGAACACACTCATGTACCAGCAAGCCAGGCAGTGGCTGTTAGCAATACGCTATTTGAAGACTCCACCAGGAGTCAGGCTGGCAAGCAGAAACCGTATACTAAGGACTCATTCTTAGTTTTCTTGGAGACTACCACCACCTGTTTGATGTCCATATAGATTTGCTGGCTTGCCTCTAATTCATGGTCCCAGCCACCAAACGTGGGCTGTTGGCCTTCTTGGTTATTAATTCAGAATTGGGGATGGAACTGTATCGACGACCAGTATTTGAGAATAATCAGAAGTGAGTGGACTCTCATTAGAAGCAGGCACCACTTTCTTCGAGCAGAGTCCGCAATTTGGGCATTTCCAGCTTGGACATAGAGTGGGGCTCAAAAATACAACAACCAAAAAAACCCCAAAAACAAAAACAAAACTCAGCACCATCATGAAAGAATGCCTAAGGCGACCCTCATCAAGTACATAATCCACAGAAGATTCGAATAGGAATCCCCAAAGTTTCATTTTAAGGTGCATTTGAAAATTCCTAAACTTGAGCTTGTATATCTCTAGGAGGGTCTTGGAGTGCTTGGAGAAATGGGTTGTCTGTGTATGTGTGTACATTTATTGGTTTGTTGTGGGGTCTGGGGAATGAAAAGAGCTATGCTGAAAAGAAGATTAGAAAATGATTAAAAATAAGTAATTGGCAATGATATAGATGATTACCAGATGAAGGAAGGAGAGGTACAATAGCCACACCACCGTTGGATGGGAGTCCTGGGGGTGGGAGTCCCTGGCAACAGGCAAGGGTCACCAGGTCTTTTTGGAGAAGTGGGAGGGGGCGCTTGTCAGTGCTTGTCAGTGGGGAAGGAGCCAGAGCCAGAGCCAGAAGGGTGCACAAGGGCCAGTTCTGCCACTCAGCAGCTGGAAAATGGAAACACTCTATTAAAACAATTGCTTTCTCTCTCTTCCCCTTTGTCTCTTCTCTTGCTTCCCTCCTTCTGCCTCTCCCTCTTTCCTTCCTCATTCTTATGAAAATGTACACCACTGTCAAAAATGAGGTGAGTGGGCAGAATTTTTAAGCAATATGTCAAAAGCAAAGCACTTACAGATTTCCACTCTTCCCCACATGACAACACACGCGTGCCACTCCATTTATAAGCACCGAAGGCTGGCAGAATGTCAGCTTAACAATACACATTTATAAATCCAACAGGAAAACCGAGTCTAATTACCATTCTCCAAGTCCACACCTCAGCCCTTTCATTTAATGCCTAGATATGGCTCTATTTTTTCTGTGACTTTCCACAAATGGACCTTTTGGATTATTCTTAAAAGAAAGCTTTAAAAAAGAAAGAAAGAAAGAAAGAATGCAAGCAAGCAAAAAAAGCTAAGTATGTCTTTAAAGTGTAAATACCTATAAATATTGGGAGAAAAAAAAAAGCACACTCTCCTTACAAAAGCTCTATTATGAAAACTCCAACACATCTCTTTCATCACATAAATGCCACATTAATCAAATACTCACGAGTAGGCAGCTATAATTCAGGAAAGTTGCCCAGGACTCTTTTAAAAGCAATGCTTCCTTTTCTAACCCCTTTAGCAGAACCCTAGAGAAACAGGCTTTTCATAAGTGTGTAAAGACCAATTCACCTCACATGCCAATATCTGCCTTTTCTCCAAGGGTTGGCAGCAATTGGACCTTGCTCCTTCCTGAGGACCAGAAATTGACCTCTAATTCTCCAGTAGGTGATAATTAACATCTGGTAGATTCATTCAACAAAAAGGCCCTAATATTGCACAGAACATTTCTTGGAAGTTTCAAGGGGTTGGTCATTCCCAGGAAAAATTATTGTCAGGACTGAAGGAACAATCCTTCTCCAAGTCAGAAACTACACAATGGTCCCAGCCCTTTGGTCATCTGGATTGCTCCAAGAAAGAGGCTGGAATAGAAAAGGAACAAAGTCTCAAATCAAATTGTCCTAAGAATCTAATAATAAGCAAAATTCAAAAGGTGGGGGCATTCATTGAATATAAGAGTGGAAGGATGCTTGGAAAATATCTCATCCCATTTTACAGATGAGGGAGCCAAAGTACAGAAAAGGAAGCAGTACGTGCTAATTAATAATTACTATTTATTGAGTGTTTATGATATCCTACAGACTATGTAAATTATTTGGCTGCATTATTTTGTTTAATATTTTCAACAACTCTATAAGGTAGATTCTATTAGGATCCACATTTTCCATAAGGAAAGTAAGGCTTTGAGAAGCTAAAAGCCCCAAATTCCATGGCTGACAAATGGGAGTATGAGAGTCATGTGGACTCCACAGCCCGGCCTCTAAACTTTTACATTATAACGACCATTGTACTCCTCAACATACAACTAGGAAATGGCAGTGTCAGGATTAGAAGCTAGCCTGGAGTTCCCAGAAGGGCACTTTTCTTGCACCACCATGTTGTAACAGTGAATATAAGTAAAATCAGAGGAACAGCGCTTTGCCAGCTACAGCCCAGAGATCTGATTCAGGCCCAGACAATAGACCCAGGTGGACTCCGTTGGGGAATTTGCTCTACTGGATGGAGTGCCTTGGGATCTGGTATGGGATAGGAGGGTTTGCTACTTTTGTAAGAACAGACTTCCAATGATAAATCCACAGAGTCTATTCCAGTGTGAACTTGCCATTATGGTTAGAGAAGACTGTCTTTCTTCCTGCTCTTAAATTCTCTGGGTCTAATTCAATATTAAACTTCTATGCTGTTCTATGTTGAGCCAAATGCAGTGGAAATTTGGTAGGATAAAGAGGCTGATTTGTCTAAAATTGGATTTCATTAAGTGAGCATTCATTTAATCCCCATGGTATCTCTAACACCAGTAACCAGGAATGTTAAGATTTGGCTGCTTTTCTTGCAGAAATATTCGTAGTAATGTATTTTAAAATTGCCTGTGTTCTTATTTAAGCTTCGATTCTGTAAATGACAAATCTCTTGGAAACAAATCCTAGCAACTTTAGCAATTCTCATTGTTAAAAAACCACTCCCTTGACACAGTTTATTAGGATGGGTCATGTATAATAGCACCTTACTCATCCCTGCTGCATGTCAGCTAAATTTTTCTTCTCCACCTTCTCTGCCAAACCATTTCTTCTTGGTTCCAAACTCACTCTGATGGTGCTGAGTTATTATTAAAATGTTTTTTACTTGCTTAGTGCTTTAGTGTCTACAAAGTGTTCATGTATACTGATTTAAGCTTCACAACAACCTGCTGTGATAAGAAGAATGCATGTTATTGTCCCAAAATGACTGAAAAAGCTGAGGAGCAGGGAGTCTGAATGATTCACCATTTACTAATGAACCTGGGTGTTCTGGCTCCAAGTTTTGTTTTCTTTTCATTAAAATATATTACCTGTTCCACATCATTGTGAGGACTTTTTTCAACTTGAAAAACTGATTTTATTTTCACCTGGATGAATAAATCAGTGAGATTAAAATACTTTAATGTAGTTAGAGTAACCAGAGGCAATTTGCTGTGCCAGATATTAAGAAATAATAACTACCATTTATTGAATGCTTACTTGTGTTAGGAATTATTTACAACAACCCTATAAGGTAGCTACTATTATTATCCCTGTTTTACAGATGAGGAAAATGAGTCACAGGGAAACTAAGTTCCCTAGTTCACATGAATGGATGGAATTGGGATTTTAATCCATTAGCTGGGCTCCAAGGTCTCTTTCTTAACCACCATACTCTGATTACGTCTCTCATATTATATAATCTAAATAATTAAAATAGCTAAAGACCTAATAAAGACAGAATACACAGCTCAAAAGCAGATTCTAATGTATGCAAGAATACAGATATTATTAAGTTGAGAATTCAAATTAGTGGATAACAGTAAGTGTATTCAGTAATGGTGCCAGCGAGGTAATAGTGGGTTGTAATTAAATACACAGGCTTTGGTACCAAACAGAGTTAAATTTGTATCACAGCGTCACAGCTCAATTGCTTTGACCTTGGCATAACAACAGCAACTAACTCACGGAAGTATATAAAGTGCTTCACATAGTGACTTACACAA
Source organism: Cabassous unicinctus (assembly GCA_029593785.1). Lineage (NCBI taxonomy): Eukaryota > Metazoa > Chordata > Mammalia > Cingulata > Chlamyphoridae > Cabassous > Cabassous unicinctus. The sequence continues at coordinate 12,734 of JAQZBX010029891.1, forward strand.
AATAAGCATTCAATAAGTATTAGCTATCATTATTGGAGTGGCATGAATAAAGCTAGAATCTCACTGCCTTACATGATACACAACAAAATTTTCAGTTAAATGTAGAAGAAAGAAAAAGAAAGGTGGTAGGTTTATTTAATTTCAGAAGAGTAATGATTTTTCTAGTTATAAAAACAATAGAAGAAATCTTAAAACATGGGGAGTTGGACAAAAATAAAAGTTAAAACACTTAGGTTTTAATCACAAAATTAAAAAGCAAACAGGAAAATGAAGAAGTAAATATTTACCACAAATAACAAAGGATTAATGGCTTTAATACATAGAAAAACTTAGATGAATAGGTAAAAAGACACTAAAATTCACAGGAAAAAATGGGGATCTTCTTATCTTTTCATCCAGTGGTTCCAATTTTAGGAATCTAGCCTTAGAAAGGAATCAAAGAAACAAAAATTGTCTATAGGACTGTTACTTATAAATAGAGAAAAACGGAAAAAATGTAAATGTTCAGTAATAGGAGAATGGTACAAAAAAACCTCAAGGAACATCCATGTATTGGAATTCAAAGCAGTCAATCAAAATCTTGTTTCCAAAGAACACAATGGCATGGAAGCTGTTACGGCACAAAGGCAGACATATAGACCAATGGAACTGAATTGAGAGTTCAGAAATAAACCCTCACACCTTTGGCAACTGATCTGTGACAAAGGTGCCAAGTCTACTCAGTGGGGAAAGAATACTCTCTTCAACAAATGGTGTTTAGAGAACTGGATAGCCATATGCAAAAGATTGAAGGTGAATCCTTACATCAGACCATATATATATAAAAAAACCCAAATGGATCAAAGACCTAAATACAAGAACTAAAACTATAAAACTCCTAGAATAAAACACAAGGAAACATCTTCAGGAACTTGTGTTAGGTGGTGGTTTCTTAGACTTTATACCAAAAGCATGAGCAACAAAAGAAAACATAGATAAATAGGACTGAATCAAAATTTAAAACTTTTGTACATCAAAGGACATTACCAAGAAAGCAAAAAGACAACCTACAGAATAGGAGAAAATATTTGGAAACCATATATCTGATAAGGGTTTAATATCCAGAATTTATAAAGAACTCCTACAACTCAAAAACAAAAAGATACAAGAGTGAGCTTGGAAAAGGTTGGTGGGAAGATGGCAGGGTAGGGAGCTCCAGGAATCATTCCCTCCACCAAAACAACTATTGAACTGCCAAGAACTTTCTGAATAAACTATTCTGAAACTCCGGAGTCTAGCGCAACACTGTTTAGCATCCAGGAAGGAGCAGGAGGAAGAAGCTGGCAAATTATGGTGAATACTGGTAAGTTCCACCCTCCCTCAGGGGCTATGATTCCCCATCCCCCAGCCTCATGGCAGATAGCACTGGGGACTGCAGCTCAGGCTCCTGGTGCAGCTTACTGGTAACAGGGTAGGCCCTGAAGACTAGTCTCCAAATTCCAGGGGTATGTGTTCTGATTGCTGATCACTGCTTTTGATTAGCTACTTCAGATCACTGAGGGCTGGCTCTGAGGGAGACCATTGTTCCAACCCCCCTTGGGCAAAAGCAGCAAATGAATTTTAAAGACAGTAACTTTCCTTAAAACTGAGAAAAACAAAGGGTTGTATTAACTTGGCAAGTGCTGAATCAAGAAATTGCAATTGCAGAGTCACATCATCAACATGGAGACTTAAGAAGACATCCCCTGGAAAAGACTCCCCTCAGAATCAACTAATAAAAGGACAAATCCCACTCTCTTGGATCTCTGGAGTATGATAGAGGCCAGAGAAGAACTCCACAAATGCTGAATTAAAGAAAAAGAAAAACAAACACCAAAAGCAGGTAGGAGATTTCCATGCCAGACCTGCCAGTACAGATCCCTTCCCCCTCACTCAGTCCCACACTGCTTGGGAGTAGCCCAGAGGTAGAATGGCCCATTCCCTCCTGCCAGGGAGGAGGGTTGGGGGAAGACTGAACTGCTGTAAGACAGAATGGGTCCCAGAACTGAAAATGTAATGAAAAGGGGACACTGAGTGAGGGAGAGTATTTAAACAAATAATAGGAGATGGGGAGAAATTTCTGCACAAAAACAAACAGTAGATCAAGAGTCCCAGAGAAGGAATAGAGGAAAGGAAGCTTTTTCCTGTAGGTGAAACAATTACAAACAAAAAGGGCAATCTTAAAATTTTACCACATATCCAGGGCAAGAATTATGTACAGAGGAGCTTAGAAAATCTGAACAGTTAAACACAGGCTCCTTTAAAGGTCCAGAATAAGTTGGATCAAGCACCAAAGAAGAGCCTTAACACAAAGCCAATCAACAATAAAATCCTAGGCAAGAGGGAGAAACTGACCTTTGGAGTTAACATATGAAAATAATCAGATGCCCAGATGTCAGCAAAAAATTATAAGCCATACTAAGAAACAGGAAGATATGGCTCAGTTAAGGGAACAAATTAAAACTTCAGAGGAGACACAGAATTTGGAACAAATAATCAAAGAAGTTTGAACAAATCTTCTAAATCAATTCAAAGAGATGAAGGGAAATATGGATAGAAATAAACTAATGTAGAATATACAGCTAACAGATATTAAAAAGACAATATGTGAGCATAAAGAAGAATTTGAAAGTCTAGAAAGAAACATAATAGAAATGATGGGGATGAAAGGCACAATAATGAAGATTAAAAATACACTAGAGATATGGGTATGATAGTGGTTTTTGTTGTTGTTTTTGAATAATGAAAATGCTCTAATATTGATTGAAATGATAAATGCACAACTCAGTGATTATACCAAATGCCACTGATTGTACACCTTAGATAAATTGTATGGTTTATGAACAAAAACTAATAGGGTGGGGGTTGAGGGGAAAATACACCAAATGTAAAATATAGGACTATAATTAGTAATAATACTTTGATGATGCTCTTTCATAATTTGTTACAAATGTTTCACAAAAATGCAAGGTATTGGTGGTGGGGTGATATATGGGAGCCTGTATGATGTTATGCATGTTTGTTTTGTAAGTTCACAACTTTTACTACACACTTTTTGTTTATGTATGTTAATGTATGAAAGATATACTTCAATATATTGTTTTTAAATGAATAAAAAAATACTCTAGAGACATACAACAGCAGATTTGAACAGGTAGAAGAATGAATCAGTAAACTAGAAGACAAGACAATAAAAATCATATAAGAAGAAGAATAGAGAAAAGAATAGAAAAAATTGAGCAGTGTCACAGGGATGAGTGACAGCATGAAGCATAAGAACATACTCATCCTGAGTGTTCCAGAAGGAGAAGAGAAGGGAAAAAGAGCATAAAGAATATTTGAGGAAATAATGGCCAAAAATTTCTCAACTCTTATGAAAGACATAAATACATATACAAGAAGCACAACATACTCCAAATAGAATAAACCCTAATAGACATAGTCTGAGACACATACTAATCAGAATGTCAAATGCCAAAGATAAAGAGAGAATTCTGAAAGCAGTAAGAGAAAAGTGGTTTGTCACATAAAAGGGATCCTCAATAAGACTAAGTGCCAATTTTCTCAACAGAAACCATGGAGACGAGAAGGCAGTGATATGATATATTTAAGGTACTAAAAGAGAAAAACTGCAAGCCAAAATTTTTTCATCTGGCAAAACTGTCCTTCAAAAATGAGGGGGAGATTAAAATACTCACAGATAAATAGAAACTGAGTTTATAAACAAAAGACCTGCCTTACAAGAATTACTAAAAGGATTGGTTGTCTCTGTGATTTGGTTTCTGGGCATCGTAGAGTCTAGGTGTGAGGCTCAGATTGGAAGACAGAGCTGGATGGGACACTAAATGCCCTCAGCCTGGCACACAAGCCCAGGGTGCCTGCAGGGCTGGCCCCTGTGCCATCATGCTGCTCCTGCCAAGTGTTGAGGACGACCAGCGCACTGACATCACCCATGCTCTGACCACTGGAACTGGAGGATAAGAAAGAGTTATCAGAGGAATCAGAAGATGAAGAATTGCAGTTAGAAGAGTTTCCCGTGCTGAAAACACTTGATCCCCAAAACTGGAAGAACCAGGATCATTATGCAGTTCTTGGACTTGGCCTCGTAAGATACAAAGCTACACAGAGATCAAAGCAGATCATAAAGCAATGGTTTTAAAACATCGCCAAGACAAACGGAAAGCAGCTCGTGAACCAATAAAAGAAAGGGACAATGACATTTCACTTGCATAACTAAAGCTTATGAAATGTTGTCTGATCCAGTGAAAAGATGAGCATTTAATAGTGTAGATCCTACTTTTGATAGCTCAGTTCCTCCAAAAGCAAGGCAAAGGACAATTTCTTTGAAGTGTTTTCCCCAGTGTTTGAAGGGAATTCCAGATGGTCAAATAAGAAAAATGTTCCTAAACTTGGTGATATGAATTCATCATTTGAAGATGTAGATGCATTTTATTCCTTCTGGTATAATTTTGATTCTTAGAGAGAATTTTCTTATTTAGATGAAGAAGGGAAAGAAAAAGCAGAATGTTGTGATGAGAGGAGATGGATTGAAAAGCAAAATAGAGCAACAAGGGCACAAAGAAAAGGAAATGAACAGAATAAGAACATTAGTTGATAATGTATATAGCTGTGATCCAAGGATTTAAAAAAAATTCAAAGAAGAAGAAAAAGCCAAGAAAGAAGCAGAGAAGAAACAAAAGCAGAAGCAAAATGGAAGGAACAAGAAACTAAAGAAAAACAAAGACAAGCTGAATTAGAAGCTGCTCAGTTAGCTAGCAAAAAAGAAGAAGAGGAAATTAGACAGCAAACATTGTTGACAAAGAAGGAAAAAGATATCCAGAAAAAAGCCATTAAAAAGGAAAGGCAAAAACTTCAAAATTCATGCAAGACCTGGAATCACTTTTCTGACAATGAGGTGGAGTAGGTAAAAATGATGGAAGAAGTGGGAAAACTTTCTGGTCGGCTTGAACTAGCAAGCTTACAGTGCCTGAATGAAATACTCACATCATCTACTGAAAAAAAACAACAACAAACAAACAGGAAAGGCTGCTCTGGAAAAACAAGCCATACTAACAGTTTTGGGGATAATTTGCTCTTTTCTAATGAGCAAATTAGAAAAGAGAAAGAGGAAGCTGAGGCTCGTATTCAACAAGCATCTAGGAATGCAGAGAAATCAATTGCTGGAGGTGGAAATGGCAGTAAAAATTCATCCAAAGATGATCTAAAATTACTAATTAAAGCTGTGAACCTCTTTCCTGCTGGAACAAATTCAAGATGGGAAGTTATTGCCACTACATGAACATACAGTCTTCTTCTGGAGTCAAGAGAACTGCCAAAGATGTTATTGGCAAAGCAAAGAGTCTTGAAAAACTTGACCCTCATAAAAAAATGATATTAAAAAAAGTTTTCTGATAAATTTAAAAAAGAACATGGAGTGATGCCACAAGCAGACAATGCCACACATTCAGAAAGATTTGAAGAACCATGCAAAGGTTCCACTCCTTGGACAACAGAACAGAAGCTTTTGGAACAAGCTTTGAAAACATATCCAGTAAATACACCTGAAAGATAGGAAAAATAGCAGAAACAGTGCCTTGTAAGACAAAGAAGGACTGTACGAAACGATATGAGGAACTCGTCAAAATGGTAAAAGCAAAGAAAGCTGCTCAAGAGCAAGTGCTGAATGCAAGTAAAGCCAAGAAATGACAATCTTTATTGTGTGTGCATTTTTATAATAAAAATGAAAATATTGTTTTAAAAAAAGATTTACTAAAGGGAGTTCTTCAGGTCAAGAGGAAAAGACAGGAGAGAGTGGGTTGAAGTAGTGTGAAGTGAAAATCTTCAGTAAAAGTAACTAAAAAGGTAAAAGCCAATAGTACCATGTCCTCAATATAATACTCTACTCTCTAATTCCTATAAGAGTCAGAATACAATTGAAATGGAAAAAGTTATATTTTCTGTAATGGACATGCAAAATATAAAGAGGTAATGTAGAACAAAAAACAATATACCAAGTGAAAGTGGAGGGATATGGAAGCAAAAAATGTGTATGCTATTGAAGCTAAGTTGGTATCTTTTCAAATTAGGTTACAGTTGTAGGTGATATATTACAATCCCAGGGTAACAATAAAGAAAGTATTTTTAAAATATATAGAAACATAAATGAGAAAGGTATCAGACAGATACATCACAAAAGATCAACTATACAGAACAGGAGGTTGCATGAAAAGGGAGACTGAAAATAAATGACTTATGAAAACCAAAGGGCAAAATGGCTGAAGTAAGTACTGCCTTTACAGTATTAACTTTGAATATTAATGGATTAAATTCCCCAATCAAAAGACACAGATTGGCAAAATGGATAAAAAAAGCATGATCCAACTATATGTTGTTTACAAGATACTTACCTTAAACCCAAATAGATTGAAAGTGAAAGGCTGGAAAAAGATAATCCATGTAAACAGTAACAAAAAAGACCTGGGGTAGCTATACTAATATTGAATAAAATAGACTTTAAGTTAAAAGCTATGAAGAAGGAAAAGCAAAGATTAGAGCAGAGATAAATGAATAGAGAATTAAAAAAAAAAAAGAACAAAACCAAAAGTTGGTTCTTTGAAAAGATAAAAAAAATCAACAAACATTTAGCTAGACTGACAAATTAAAAAAGAGAGAGGATGCAAATAACTAAAATAAGAAATGAAAGGGAGGACCTTATTACTGACCCCACAAAAATAGAAAAGACTATAAGAAGATTCTATAAACAACTGTACACCAATAAATGGGTAACCTAGATGAAATGGACAAATTCCTAGAAACACACAAAGTGCTTACACTGACTGAGAAGAAATAGATCTCAACAAATCAATAACTAGTAAAGAGATTAAATCAGTAATCAAAAACATCCCAACAAAGAACACCCAAGACCAGATGACTTCACAAGTGAATTTTACCAAACATTCCAAGAAAACTTAACACTAATCCTGCTCAAACTCTTGTAAAAAATTGAAGAGGAGAGAACACTCCCTAACTCATTCTATGAGGCCAGCATCACCCTAATACCAAAGCCAGATAAAGATACCACAAGAAAAGAAAATTACAGACCAATATCCCTTATGAATATAGATGCAAAAATCCATCAACAGACGACTGGATAAACAAAATGTGCTATATACATACAATGGAATATTATTCAGCCACAAAAGGAATGAAGTTCTGATGCATGGTACAATATGGATGAACCTTGAAGACGTGATCACATTGCATGAAATAAGCCAGACACAATGGGACAAATACTGCATGATCTCACTTACATGAAATAAGCAGGAAAAAAGCATATGCATGAAGTCAGAAGCTAGAATGCAGGTTACCAGGAACCACGTGGGGGAGGGGAATGGGGAGTTAACTTCTAATTGGTATGGACTTTATATTTGGGGTGATGGAAAAGTTTGTCAGTGGATGATGGGGGTTGGAGGCTTAACTTTATGTAATTTACACCACTGAATTGTATATTAAAAAAGGGAAAAAAGGGAAATTTCAGGTTGCATATGTTACCACTCACACATGCCCATAGAATTGTACAACATTACGCTAATATTAATAACATAATTAAAATAATATTGTTTCATGAAGTATAACAATGCAAAATGTTAATATTAGGGAAAACTGTGAATGAGAGGGGGGTATATGGGAACTCTGTTTGGCCTGCATGATGTTTCTATAAATCTACAAATGCTCTTAAAAAGATTAAACACAAACATGTATAAAATATGTAGTACAAAATACATATTTACTCTATGTGCATATGTATATTAGAAAAAAAGCTGGAAGGAAATATGCCAAAATGTCAAAAATAGATTCTTTTTGTGAAAAGATTATGTGATTTTAATTTTTTTACACTTCTCTAAATTTTTGGAAATTTTAAATAATGAGCATGTGTATTTAAAATACATCTCCTAAAGCAATAAGTGGCTATTTTCATGCCAGAGTAGAAACAAGGCATGGTGGGACATGGGTGGACTTTGGAGTCTGAGCTGGGTTTGACCCATGGCTCTGCCTCTTTCTAGCTATATGCCTATGAACAAATTACCACAGTTGTCAGAACATTAGTTTCCTCTTCTGTGAAATGGGATGATAATCGTACCTTCCTCATAGGGTCGCTGTGAGGAACATCAATGATACACATAAAACATCAGGTCCACCATCTAGCATAGAGTAGACATTCTTTCAAGAGCTGCTGTTTTTATCATCACCTCCTAATTCTTTGATAGTCCTCTGATGATTCAACAAGCAATAATGACTTGCTGAGATGTTTTCTCCTAAGCCTTCTCATGCACATATGTTTAGTTTCCTTTTTTAGGTGACAGTTCCTTGAACACGGGGACTGGCTTTGTGTTTTCTTAGAACAGTGCTTTGCCTACAGCTGGCTTTTCTTTCCCTGACTTCCTCTCTTCTCTCGCTCCTCACTGCTCTGTTTTCACATATAACCGTGCAATAGTCACCTGATAATGCTGATTGGTTATAAGTCATGTACCATATAGTGAATCTTCCATGAGTTACCAGAAAGAGAAAGGTTTATGTGTGTCTGTGTGTCTATGTGTGTAGATGTATATATATTTTCGTATTACAGATGCAATAGGATTTGATAGGGTGATTTGTCCAGGGTCACAGAGGATCTGCATCTCTTCTTGCCTATCAACCACATATGCCTCAAAAAATAATATGATTCTAGACTGCAGAAGGCTACCTACATTTGAATTATGGCTACTTGTAGTCTCTTCACAGCAGTACTGAGGATTTTCTTCCATTCCAAAGTTTCCGATTTTGAGTAAGGTTGATGAAAGATCCAACCTTTAAAAAGAAGACACATATATTGAATACAAAAGAGATATTTTTAAAATTGACACCAAGTCAATACTCACCAGGTAAATCCTGCCCAGCCATCGGTCTACCAAAGTCTACTTCAGAAAGAACTAAAGTCCATTCTTATTAAAGTATAAATAGTATCCAGCTTAAGAATTACCTCTTTCCAAGGAGATTTTCATTGAAATGGGATCAAGGCTCCAACCTAAAGGAATTAAACCTCTGTGATGGCATATGAGGTATTCAAGGCTTTTCAGAATCCTTACACACCATATGAACTGAAAGATCAAAATTTTCAGGCATTCTCCAGTCTAGGGACAAAATCCTATCTTTCAGAAAGAACATTTTATGAGTAGTTAGTAGACTTGGGTCCTGTTCCTGACTCTCCCACAAACAGCTTGGGCACTCAACCTCTCTGGGAATCAGTTTTCTCATCTGAAAAATGAGAGAATTAAATAAAATGGTCTCTAAAGTTCCTCTCAACTCTAACATTCTTTTCTTGTAAAACTTCTACCATTGTATTGAACATATGGAAAGATCCAAGGATAGCTTTCAGGGGAATGGGAGAGGATGAAAAGCTGCTGTTTCTTTATTTCATCCCACCAAGTTTAGTCCATTCAACAAACCAGTAACTTACATATAGAAGAAAATTTGGAAAATAAAGAAATGAAAGAGGGCAAGGTGAAAAGACACGGAATCCTAACACATAAGCACCATTAACAATCTGCTGTTTCTCCTCCCAGAAGTTTTTCCTATGCATAGGTGTCTTTAAATATTATCTATACTTAGAGTGTGTGTAGTGGCTATTCTTATCTTCAGGTCTTAGCCATGAGTTCTTCATTTTAGCCACATCTCCAGGTAGAACTTTGAATCAGGACATCTGGCCCTTCTCTTTTCTCCCCTCTTCTATTCCCCACACTAGTGCTAGTTGAAGGAACGATTTTATTTTCTTTTTCAAAAATATGGAACTACTTGACTTCTCTTCCTTTGGAGCATCACTCCATCCACATTCCATGTGGCTCAAGTTGGGATGATAATTACACTGCTTTGTCGCTTATGCGCATAGGGACAGCCAATGACTCAGATTTGACCAGTCATTGTTTGCCATCTCGAGGCAACCAAGACTAGTTCACAGAGTGGGTACATAACTCAAATAAAGCTAATTAGAGTCATTACCTGAGATTGACACAGAGACACTGGGAGAAAGGAGCTCTTCCTTCCTAGGCAGGAAGCATGTGAATCTCAAGATGGCAGTGGCCATCTTCTTACCAAGTGCAGAGAGTTACAGAGCAGAGGAGTCCCAGCAGTGTTGCTGTAGGCCCTATTCATGCAGTTCTTCCTTTAATTTGTGAGCTACCCCCAATACATCAGCAAATAATTCTCTTATTGCTAGAGCTAGTGTAAGCTTGGTTCCTGCCATCTACCACCAAGAGTCCTAACTAATATACCACATTCAGGTTCGTCTCCATTGGATCTTAAGAACCATCCTAACCTTAGACTGGCAGGATTTAACAAGCTTGATTACAGTCACCTTAGGATTGGTTAATATCCTAATTGTTCCCAGTTGCCCATGCTGGGATTTAAGTTCTGCCCTTCAATGACCAAGGCCTTGCTTCTTGTTCACAGACTACCTAGTGGGCTGAGCCCCTGCTTGCCATTCGAATGCCTGCTCAGAGATGTCCTATCACTGGGTTTATCCACTGGATTCCTGGATATTTGCATGCTAAACTCTCTGGATGCTGTATGCTTTGCTTTACCCCTACCTACTATTTTGTCACATCAACCAGGCTTGTTCTCATCATATGTATCTGGGTCTATTTCCTCAACCTCTATCCAGGCCTAAATTTGTGAGTGGATAGGAGGCACTTGACCCCTAAGCACATTCTCCCAAAGTAGAACCATTTCAACAACGTTTAAGTCTATGATGAAAAGGCCATGAAGAGCAAATCCATGAGTCCCACAGTAGTCAGCCCCACCACCTACTCACTCCCCAGGTCACAGAACAGTTAGCCACGTTACGCCTGTGTTCCAAGGGATAGCAAGGGTCCCTCTTCCTAACAGCCCATATCTTATCTCCTTTATAACCTTGGTCAGGGATATACAATATTCTTTCTATATTTATGCAACCATAATCTTTTCTGGAAGGTATAGTTTATAACATTTAAAAAATTTAAGAACTAATTTTTACCTTTTAGCATAGAAACATTAGTTCCCAGGCCAGAATGGTTTATTTTTTACATGAAAGAGCCCTGGTTCACTCTTTCAGGGGCATTAATATCACTGTCACCAAGGCTGGCTTCTCAAGACCATGAAGTGAAAATCCCAGGGTATGAGGCATGGCAGTTCTGGATCAAAGGGGATGTCTTTGAAAAATTTGACTTGAAAAATAAAAAAAGAAAAATTTGATTTGGAAGCCATGTCTGGCTTTGACTGATGTTAGAGTAAGAGGATTGCTGGGAGAAAGGTTTCAAATTCAGAGGATGGAAATGACTCTCACTCTGGCAACCATGATTTGTAAAGGACAAAGGAATCTTACCATTTTCTAAACACATCTTGGATGTCAGTGAGAAGTGGATGACAGATGATAAACTGCTATCTTGGGAGAGCTGAGAAGGCTGGTGTTGGTTGACAGAAGCTATAAAAGAAGGAAAAATGAGTACGATTAGGGGACAGAGAGGAAGAATAAGAAAAAGAGCATTTTGCTAGGCCATCATCAACAGAAAATCCAATTGTCAATATTTTAATTACCACACCAAGGAATTAGCAAAATTTTCCACAAACATCAACATTAACCCATGAAATATTTTCATGATTTGCTCTAGAAATGAATCAGCTTTTTAAATTGAAAACCCCTCTGCATCATCTCTTTATTGATTGTGCTTCATTTGCACTTTTGCTCGAAGAACTGCCCTTCCATACGAGAACTATGAAAAAGCATTTATGTTTTATTTTCATTTCTTCTCTTGGTAACTGGATAACACTCAAAAACATGTTGCTGATAAAGAGGCTGCTGGGACACAAGTCACCTCTGTATCATTATTGAGCTTTGTGCTAAAATGAACATCTAAAACAAGAAACTTCCTGCGAATATTCTCACTGTCCTGATTTTGTGATAATCAGGGTAGGCTATACACTCACTATATTAGAAACCATGCATGTGTCCCCAGACCTAGTTTTTCTCCCTAGGTCTGATTTTTAGAATGTTGGTGATAAACTAAGCCTGATTTATTATATGACCATCCTATATGGGAAATGACTGTAACTTTGGGTATCTTTGGTCAACCTTAAGAGATATAGCAGGGGGACGGATGTGGCTTGGGTGGTTGGGTGCCCATCCAACCACCCGGGTGGTCCTGGGTTCGATTCTAGGACCTCCTGATAAAAATAAAAAAAGAAAAATATAGAAGGTGCATGGGCTACCAGGTCCCACATGCGGGTGTGCCACCAGGCCCCGCGAGCCACACAGCAAAGTGATGACGTAACAGGAGAGTGACACAAGGGAGAGCCAAGACGAGACGCACTGAAAAACCAGGAACTAAGGTGGCACAGGCAGTAGGATGCCTCTCTCCCACATCGGAGGTTCTGAGGATCGAATCCCAGTGAAGACAGGAGGAGAAGGATGAGAAGAGAAGGCAGGAAATGGACACAGAGAGTTGCCAAGTGAATGGACACAGAAACAGCAAAAATGGGGAGGAGGGTGAAAATGGATAAAAGTAAATAAATAAATAAATCCTTTAAAAAATGTATAGGGGAGGAAGATACGGACTATAGCTAGTAGGAATACTTTGATGATGCTCTTTCATGATTTGTTAACAAATGTTTCACAACAATGCAGGGTGTTTGTGGGGGGCGGGTGATGTGTGGGAGCCCTGTATGATGTTATGCATGTTTGTTTTGTAAGTTCACAATGTTTACTGAACACTTATAGTTTATGTATGCTCATGTATGAATGATATACTTCAATAAATTGTTTTTTAAAAAATAAAACAAGAAACTTCATTAATTTATGAAGTGGAATAAACACATGTGAAAAAAAAAATCTCTTTTAAAAGCTATCTAAAAGCAAAGATGCGGGATACTTTAAAAAGATAGCAAACTCATGGGACTTTCTTAAACTTTATATATGAATTAGGAAGTCCACAAGACCAGATCTCATAACAATTAGGATCCATTTAAAAGAAATAAGAAAAAAATTATGATGACAAAAAAAGTAAAAGAAGAAAGGCTACAGGTAATAATTTGTACAATAACCATGATTAATCTTTACTGAGCACTTATTACATTCCAGGCACTATGCTAAGCTCTTTACATGCATTATATCAATTAATTCTCTCAACAAGAGGTTCTACAATTATCCTCATTTTACCGATGAGAAAGTCAAAACTTGGATTTCCCCAATATTACAGAAATGATTAGTGCCAGAGCTGGGATTCAAAGCCAAGCCTTTCTAACTCCAATGACTGTGGTTCCACCTACCATACCATATGGCTGTTATTAAAATTAAAAATATAACTCACAGCAAATATTCAGTGCTTCTTCAGCTTGCTAAAGTTCACAGCTGTCAAGCTCATTATTGCTATGATGAAATTGGTCAGGGGGGAAGGACTCGTCACATTTTTTGTTGACTGACAAGTCTTTTTGGATCCCCCTGAGTGGTAGTTCAGGCCTTCAAAGAACTAGGTATGAATATAGGGCTAGAAATATAAGAGATTAGGGGAAATTCCTGTAAGAAAAAATGGGGAGGGAGGTGGGTGAGGCTGAAAAAGCTATCAGACTGTGATGCAAGTCTAACCCTGAGTGAAGGAGAAAGGGAAAGAAGGAAGGTTGGGTACAGCATCTTTAATTGTAGCATAGTCTAAGAGTTTGGCAAGGCCTTTGGGGAGTCCCCAAGCCAAGGCTGCTCATCAGAGTCTCCCTGGAATAAGCCTGCCTTAGTATCCCTGCTGTGTTCAGTCATTGCCTGGAAATAGCCTGTGGGAAATGTGGCCTTGGGGAAAACTTCTGAATATTTATCTGGTTCTTAAATTCAGAACTCTGACCATTAGATATAAGAGGACAAACTCTGGTATTTATAGTTTGAAACCCTGATCACATTGTGATATAGAAATGATATAATCCATATAACAGTCTAGCATAGTGGCTAGCACAATAAAAGTTAGCTAAAGCATCATCATCCTCATTATTACTGTTACTACTAGAATCAACCTGATGCATCCACATTTGTTATCTTATCTTTCTTCCAGGCTTGTACACAAGAGCATGGTTAGAAATGCTGACCCAAAAGATCTAACACAACTACATGCACAGACTCTTGGAAACAGAGTTTTGAGAGACTTGTGATCATTCACCAGGTGAATTAATCAATCATTCAGCAAACATTAACTGAGCACTTACTATTTGTTTAAGGAAGAGCAGCAATGAACAAAAGAGACAAAAATCTCTGTCATAGCAGAAGCTTACATCT
>JAQZBX010029892.1:0-27077 GCA_029593785.1 Cabassous unicinctus
AGGCCATATGTTTGAAAACTATGTAATGTATTACAAAATAAACTTTGAATTTAAAAGGAAACTATAAAGGAAATTAAGAAAGACTTAGAACTGAATGGTAATGAAAAAACAACATGTTAAGATTTGTGGGGCACAGCTAACTTAGAGGAAAATTTATGGCTTTAAATAGAGTCAGTAGGAAATAAGATAGGTTTAAAACAGATAAGATTAACATTATTTATGCAGTAGAGAGATGGATATAGTGTGGATACCTGTATAGTAAGGAGTTTGGTCCCCACAGAAAGGTCTTGCCTTTGTCCTAGCTCCTGGGGGCAACTTGAAGCTTTTGGAATTTCCGAAGTGATAGGCTAGTCTTTTTTTTTTTTTTTTTTTTAACCTAAAGAATGCACTTTTATTTGAAAAAAGAGAATTATAGCATGAAGTATACAAAAAATAATAGAGCACAACTAATTTAAGTTACATGAAGTATAAGCATAAACCCGGCAAAAATAAGCATGAAATGATTAATGTGTAAAATACTGCTATTCGTATGACGAAAAATTTATCTTGGCACATACAAGAGACAATGGTCCTGAGCAAATATTTACTAATACTCCTGAAAGGATTTCTGTGCTCTGTATCATTTTGCACAGGTTAAAATAATGGGCACAAAAGCTCTAGGCTAGTCTTTGTTATTCACGTTGGGCCGCTCAGACCTCTGGTGTGCTGGAGGGTAATGCTGCACTGTAGACAGTGGAAGCTTCCTCTGCAGGACCCTCCCAGACCTCATGTTATGCATCTCTGTATTTGACCGGTTCTATGAATCATTTTACTGAACTATCAAACCTGAGGGGTTATTGGGGTACCCCCAAATATATAGCCAGAGTGTCCATGGGAACCCCAGATCTTATGATGGTGTCTGAAGTAAGGAAAGTCTTGTGTAGAACTGTGAACTTAACCTGTGAAATTTGGTCTAACTCCAGTAGTTAATGTCAGTAGTCAATGCAACACCCATTGCTGGGGAATGGAAAGGTAAAAGATAGTGGATGCTCACTACAGAGATCTAAACAAAAGTTAGAAATAATGGAATGAACATATACATAGCAACAAGCTTAGATCTTAAAAATGTGGTGCTGTATAAAAATAGTAAGAAATGGAATGAAATTCATAATGCATTTCTATTTACATAAATGAAAAATAAATGCACCTAATACAACAATATACATTCTACAAGGACACAAATAGACAAAGGACTACACCTTAGAAACATCAGAATGGAAATTGGAATGGGAGTGAGCTACCGTGATAATAAAAAGACAAGAGGAGAGGGCTTTACATTACAGTGATGATAATGTTTCAGTTGATAACTGTGATTAATATTATCTTCCACACCTGAGGTAAAAAATAAATTAGTATAGAATTCTAAAGATTAGGGAAGACTCAGGTCTGGAAGGAAGGAATTAAATATAACTTTCTGAAGAAGTCTTAGTTAAGGTGAGTAAGAAGGCAAAGGGCCAAGGATCTTTGAGATTAACTAGTCCTTGTACCTCATTTAAGATATATCACACATTCACTCATTCATTAGATGTTTATTGAGTACCTGTTATGTGTAAGGTGTTCTGCTTGGAATTGGAAATAGAAAGACCAATAAGATGATCTCTTAGCCCTCAAAAACTGAGTTTTCACTAACAGAACTAATAATCAATTTTAATTTTATTTCAATGTAAAGAACATGAACATTAATTTCTCACAGACCTAGATTCAAATTCTTGCCCTAATTTATGAGGCATGTGACATTGGCCAAGTTATATAATTTTTCTGAATCTCAGTTTGCTTATCTCTAAAGGGGAGAAGATAATACTCACCTCAAAACCTTCATAAGAGATAATGCATGAACATAAGTCACTGACCATTTTAGTGCTTGACAAAATAGCAAGTGTTCATAATATTTAATATAAATTAAATTGAATCTCTTTAGCTCTTATTGTGTGCATTAGGTAGTGCACAAGCTAAGCTTCTCTAAAAATGTGACTCTCAAATACAGTAATTTCAATTGGATAAAGGTTTATTTATTTTTCATATAAATCTAGAGGTGAGGGGATCAGGACTGGAGGGGCTGCTCAGTTTTCAGTGATCATCTAGGGACCCAGGTTCCTTCTACCTTATTGCTCCACCATTCCATAAAATCCTTGTGGTTTGTGGTTGAAGCTGGGATACCAGCACCATGACTGCATTCCAACATTTGAAAAGAGGAAAGAGAGCAGGACAAGTAAGCCCATTTGTGTTTAATAGCAAGAGCTGGAAGCTGTAACCTTCATTTATTGGTGTGGCAGTTTGAGATTATTTTATGAATCCCCAAAAGAGAAGGATTATGTTTGTAAACTATTCTTCTGGGTGTGATACCCTTTGATTGCATTAAATTCAGCTGAGGTGTCTGTTTACCGGTTTATATTAGGGCTTTTGATTTAACTACATCAGTGGGCATGACTCAGGCTGAGTCCCTGCCCCCTTGGTGGGTCTGATATAAACAGACACTCAAATAGGCATACAGAGAAGAGAAAGCTCCGTCATTTTGGATCTGGCCATGTGACAGAAAGAAGTCTCAAACAGATGAAGTCCCGGGGAGAGATGAATCATTTTGCCTGATAGTGTACAGCTGAGATTGGGAAGAACAGCTGAGTCTGATATAGAAGGCCTGGAAAGAAACAAACCTTATGCCAGGAGAGAGAGGATTACAGGATCACTTAAGCACAAAGCCTCAAAGCTGGGCCCATGCAGCTCAAGAGGAAGAGGAAGCCAGGAGGGGAATGAGAAACTTCGCAGAGATCGGCAGCCATCTTGCTTCACCACGTGGCAACACACCGGAATCAACAATAGCTAACTTTTAGTAAGAAAGCATCTCTCCTGATGCTTTGCTTTGGCCTTGGGACTCTAAGCTTTTACCCCAAATAAATACCCTTTATAAAAGCCAACAGATTTCGGGTATTTTGCATTGGCATACTTTTGGCAGACTAATACAATTGGCAAGAATTTAGCCACACAGGAAGGCTGAGAAATATCATTTTCAGTTGGGTGACCATGGACCCTGCCAAACTTGGTGGTAGACAGGTGGTTCTATTACTAAAAGGAGGGAGGGAAAAATAAGCACAGGGAAGCAATTAGCATTCTCTGCCACACGTGAAAGAACTGGATGAATTTTCACCAAAATTGGAGGGAATGTATGGTAAGGTCTGACCACATGGTGTAGCAAAAATTCCTTTGGAGATTTGGGGACATCTTCAGAGGTGGACAATTAAGCTCTAGAGCAGCAAAAATATAGATACAATAAGAGACCCATATAGCTGCCAATTATGAGACATGCTGTATGAATGAAGATATAATGGAAACAGAAAGCAAACAGTGGTTTACAACTGAGCTGTTTCTCAAATGGATAACTCTATATAATATGCTCCAAGGTGAGTGGAAACAGGGATTTGTCTACTAAAGAGCATTAATTATTATCCTGACAGGGCTAGGGTGACCGTCTAATGCTCAACAAGTAATAGTTATTGTTACTATTACAAGGTATAAATGAAGTGCTATAAGACCTCAGAGAAAACATCACTGAAGAAATAGCATTTGTTTGGCCTTTGAAGGATAAGTAGTAGTTAATGAGTATAAAGGCATGGAGGCATGAAGAATCTAATTTATATGGTTGCCTCTGATAATTCTTGTCCTCTGGTATTTACAACTCCTGTGTTGCTCTCTCCTACATTGAATAGGGATATTGTGAATTGGAGGTTGAATTCCAAGGTCATGTCATAAGAGACATTGTGGCTTTCACCCTACACTTTTGGATCCTTTGTCATGGGGAAAGCTAGTGGCTAAGTCATAAGGATATTGAAGCAACTTGTGGAGGGGCCCATGTGAGGAGGAACTGAAGATTCCTGTTTTCAAATAGCACCAACCTGACAAGCTATGTTAGTGGGCTACCTTGGAAACCAATCCTCCCAGCCCTAGTCAAGCCTTCATATGATATAACCATAGCTGACATCTTGACTGCAACCTTATGAGAGACCCTGAGCCAGAATTGCCCAGCTAAGCTGCTTCTGAATTCCTGACCCACAGAAATTGTGAGATTAAAAATAAAGTTTGTTTTAAGTCACTGTGGTGGTTTGGAGCTGTTATAGTTTTTGTACCCGAGAAAAACATGTTCTTATTCTTAAACCACTCATGTGGGTATGAACCCATTAGGACCTTTTGATTAGATTACTCAGGTTAAGGTGTGGTCCACCTCAATCAGGATGGATCTTAATCCTATTACTGGTCCTTTATACGCAGATTGAAATTCAGACACAGAGAGAAAGCAGAGGGAGCAGACAGAAGCTGAATATCAACAGAACCAGGAAGAGAAGGGAGAGACCAGGAGACACTGCCACGTGCCTTGCCATGTGACAAACTAAGGACCAGCAGCCAGCCTCAGAGTGCAACATTCTTTGGGAAGAAAGCATCGCCTTGATGATGCCTTTATTTAGACTTTTTCCCAGCCTCAAACCATGAGGGAATGAATTCCCATCGTTTAACCTGACCCACTTCATGGTATTTGCTTGAGTGGCCTAGGAAACTAAAACAGTCACTAAATTTTGGGATAATTTGCTATGCAGCAATAGATAACTAATACAATGTGCTTGGGGAATGACTTTCCAGACAAGAGATCTGCCTACTTTATAGGGCTCATCCCACCAGTTTTATGCTCAGCTCTTTTTGAGGGTGGTGTATTGTGGTAGGTTGAATTATGTACCAAAGAAAAGACATGTTCTTGTAACTGAGAGTTACAAGAATGATTATGATTACTGAATCATTATATAGATGCTTTAAGAAAACCCAACTTACTAGTATATTGTAAAATAGCCAAATGTTAATACCTGAAATTACTGAAACTCCCTGAACTAGTCCTAGCCCATGTTTATGCTCACTATTGTCATAGTTACTCTAGACTAGTCCCTACCCTTATTTATACTTTTTATTTTAATAGTAAGTATACATTGGACTTCTAGCCTCAACACCACGAGTTAAGTTCCCATTGTTTAAGCCAACCCATTTCATGTTATTTGTGATAACAGCTGGGAAACTAAGACAGGTGGGGTTACTAGAACTTAGTGGTGAACATGTCAGAAACTGGGTTTAGAAAAGCAGGGATAGTGAAGGGGGCTAATGGGAGAGATGAAAAATGAGTGATAGAATTGGAATGGAACTTATGATTGATACCTCAAATATCAGTGTGACACCAATAAGAATAATAGTATTTTGATACTTAAAATGGCATTTTGATACTTAACACTGGAATAGAAAAAGAATATAGCAATTTTCAGTTTTTATGTTTCTAGAGTTACATGGGTAATTCTGGTTGGCAATGCATTTGAGACTGAATTTCATTTTTTTTGTTGCTGTTGTTCAATCTCTGATCATTCAACATTTGTGGTTTGAATGCCTTGCATGTGCACATTATAATGACTCCTGCTTTGACCTGAAAGCCCAAAGAGGAGAGAAAGCCCTGGCTAGGTTCTCACTACCTTTTTTTGTAAGTGGTGACCTCAAATACTTTTCAAATTGGTCCTGACAAAGGCAGGGACCCTAAGAAGCTTCCTATTTAAATCTTCAACCTGTTGATGAAATTCAATCCCTCTAGATTGGATTATGTGAATTATGGCAACTTCAAACAAATATACCTTAAATGAAATGTACACTAAAATCCAAAACTAGAATTGTTCTGTGGTGCAGTTTATATCCACAACAGCTTCTCACACTTGAATGTGA
This sequence comes from Cabassous unicinctus, assembly GCA_029593785.1. NCBI lineage: Eukaryota > Metazoa > Chordata > Mammalia > Cingulata > Chlamyphoridae > Cabassous > Cabassous unicinctus. Next base: position 5,776 of record JAQZBX010029892.1, read on the forward strand.
ATGCAGGCAAGAATGATGACTATTAGGCTTGAAGAAGTCCTTTCCCCCAGTCCAATCCAGTATAGCTTGTGTAAATAGCCATACCTGCCTCTTTCTTCTTTGCTTTTCAAATATCATCTTGAAAGGACAAACTCTTTGTTCAAGGATAAAATCCCCAAGCATTTGCATCTATCATACTTTCCATTTTGCCATGTTTTGTTTTTGATACTTCAGGCCAACAACCTCTGCTTTTACCTCTTTTTTGAGTTAACTTGCAAAGTTGTCTTCCCAAATTTGATTTTGGCTTTTCTTGACTATGAACTCCTCTTGTATCTTGGAAATATATCCTCAGGTCATCTCAAATGATGCCCCACTGGTCTTAGCCTCTTTTCCATACCCACTCTTACACATTTCCATCTCACTTTTTCCAACCTTTTAGGCGGGCTTGTAAACTTTGGTTCCAGGTCACTCTGAGGTTGCACATGGGTCTGCATTCAATAGAAAGCAACTTGTCCATAGCTGAGCAGGGGACACTCTGTCCACACCTTTTAGATACCATTGTTTCTGTTTCTCAAGTGCAGAAGAATAGAAACCAGCCCTATTTGTTTCTTAACTTCACTTCCTTAAAGCAACATGGCTGCTACAAGTCTCAAGAAGAGAAATGAACTTTTAGCATATTGATTTGTTGGGAGCATGAAGACTTGTATTACTCATGTCAGAGCTGTTTGCTTTAAATGTAAATTTTGTGACAGGGTTTCCAGCTATTAATATTCATAGTTTCAAGTTCATGACCTTATTTTTAAGTAAATGAGGCAAAACCAGACAAGCACTCAACAACTAATGAGTATTTATTCCAAGTCATAAAAACTGTTACTGACTTGATATAAGTTAATTTATAGACCTTCAGAAATGAATTTGTATTTTGGTGCTGGAAAATGTCAAATATAAGATGTAATGAATCTATTACCATTACCTCATTCTTCAGGTGATAGTAGCTTTGATACTTAAAATATGGTTCATATAATTTATATTTGTATTAAGGCTAATTGACTTTTATTTTTAATTAATTAATTAATTAATCCCCCCTTGCTGCGTGCGCTTGCTGTGCCCATCTGCTGTGCGCCTTTCTATGTTTGCCTGTCTCCCTCTGTTGCGTCGTCTTGCTGCACCAGCTCACCTCGCTGCAAAGGAGCACCTTCACCAGGAGGCCCCAGGGATCGAACCCGGGGCCTCCCATATGGTAAATGGGAGCCCAACCAATTGAGCCACAGCTGCTTCCCAAGGATAATTGACTTTTAAACTTTTTAGAGAAGTACCTTCATAGAAGTACCAAATTATAGTGGAAAATGGAGGATTTTAAACCAAGTGAATCAACCTAAGCCCCCCAAAGGTGGAATTGTAATGACAGGTCAATCAAACAGTACATCCAACATCTACTTCATGTGAAAATGGAAATATAAAAACAAAAATAATTTATATATAGTACTTCAATTGGTGATGGTTCTTTGTTGGAGTGACCCAAATCTTCATTCTTGAAGAGTTTGGACAATTATCAGTCTTGTTGGCATTGGACTGTTGACTTTAATCACAGGACTTGGGAAATATCCCAATGGGTCTCCTGCATTTTAGACTACTGTCCCCTGCTTGCACTGTACAGTAGCAAACTAGATTTCTCTTGATAAGCCAGGATCAATCACCCCTACCATCTCCATTCTCTGTTAGTTTATTGGCATGAGGAACTCAAAGTAGCAGAATTAGCTTCCGCTTTAATGGAATCATTGATGTGTACCTTGGTAGAAGCTCTCCTTTTTGGTTTAGAGATCTCTAAACCAGAAAAGCTGCAGGAATGGGAAGCAAACTTTTTTCTAGTGGATCATGAGAGGTAATAGTGAGAGGGGTCATACCCATCTCTATCCTTGGCTTTTGGACTCATGAATCTTGTCTATGGTAGAAACAGTGCCATATGATGGTTACTGATTCAGAAAATAAACTCAAACCTGAATGGCGTCACTGGGGAATTCACAAAGGGCTGCCGTCTAGCTTACATCATAACTAAGCTTTCAAAAGACCATCCCACAGCTCTCTCAGGCCACCAGCTTCAAGGTGATGGGGAAAAGGGTAAGATTGGTAAATTCCATGAACATGAGCCTCTTGCCACACATCATTTGCTGTTAAATGAAGTTCATGGTCAGAGACGATGCTGTGTGGAATATGGGCACCGAGGGGAGGGAGAGGGAGGAATAAAATAGATTGAAAAGCAGGTGTTTAGGGGGCAATGGAAGTGTTCTGCATGATCTTGCAATGATGGATACAGGTCATGTTAAATTTCATCAAAAAATTAAAAAAGTGTACGGTCTAAATTGTAAATCATAATGTAAACCATTGACCATGGTTGGTAGCTATGTTTCAATATTTATACATCAGTTGTAACAAATGTACCATACACATGTAAAAAGATTATTAATAGAGAAGGGGGAAAAGGGGAAGGACGTCAGGTATATGGGAGTCCCCTATATTCTGTATGTAGCTTTACTGTGACCTAAAATTTCTTTGAAGACAATAAATATATTAAAAAGTAAGACACTGGGGAAGAAATGGAAGAAAATACCACTGTACATACAGGAAAAATGATATTACAGTGATGAAAGGCAAAACATCAAAAAAATTTTCTTTTCTTTTCTTTTCTTTTTTAAACATTTTTCATTTTTTAAAATACCCCAACTTTTTTTTACTTTATTCTAGTTTTAATTTCTCTAAATTATTATGTATTTTATTTCTTATGTTTAAACCTATCATTATTATTTCATTTTCTTATTAATTGAATTTGGCAATATTCTTGGATTCATTTTTGAAGAAGTTTTGGATCACAGAAGGGTTACAGCTATGGCAGGGGAGAATTAATGGGGTGGGGTGTCAGTGATGGGGAGGAAGTTCACCTGGGCATACATACAAGGTATATAAATATGTTCAAATGTTCATGGGGCATTGCCATAGTGGGTAGAGAATCATACAACCGAAAGATTATTAATTCCCATCCTAGGGAGCTCTGCCACATTCTCTAATGGAACAGCAACAATTCCCCAAACACAGGGGCAATGACTAGTGAAGAAAGATGGTCAGTTGATGGGCCTTTGATATTGATGACTATGCTTATGAGCCTTTTGCTCTTGAATTTACAACTTAGCCCAGTGTTGTAGAGTGTCTAAGAGTTGCCTCCTGAGAGCCTCCTTGTTGCTCAAATGTGACCTTTCTCTAGGCCAAACTCAGCATATAAATGCATTACCTTTCCCAAAGAGAAGGACATGACTCCCGGGGACCAGCCTTCCTGGCACCAAGGGATTACTACCAAGCACTGGATGGTGATACAACTGGAAAAAGACCTTGAATAAAACAGGGAAAAGGTAAAGACAAATGAGTGTATATGGCTAAGAGACTTCAAAGTGAGTCAAGAGGTCATCAGAGAGGTGATGCTTATGCTCATCTCAGCAGGATCTCATAGACGACCAAGGTAGATACTACCCCAAATAGTCGGGCTCCTGAGGGCTCTGGAGACACCCAGGTCCTACAGTCATGGCAGATAGCTCCGGAATTTGGTGCCTTGCCAGTGGGCCCTACTTTGGAGTTTGTGCTCCTGAGTGTGACAGAGTTGGACTCAGATGTGACTTCTCTCACATGCCTCTTCTGTCCCTTTTATTTGAACCTATTGTTGGTGCTGGAGTTGGTAGGTATATATCTAAGAGACTTTAATCTCTGGGCTGTCCATGAGTCAGCTGGGCCCTGAGCCTCAGCGGAGTTGCTACACCTACTCTCTAGTTCATTGGACTCATCCAGGACAACTAAGAAGGAGGTGAGGATGGACAACCATCACATTAAGAATTCTAGAGAGTATAAAACTGTAAGCAAGAGAGTCCCATCCATCAGCCATATGGGATCGAAGCCCCCTTTCAATTAGAGGCAGAGTGGGCATCATCATCCCAGAAAACTCAGGATTGGGGAATAAAATAAGGACTAGAGTAGACTTACTGGTATTCTACTACAGACTTATTGTGATTCTAGCAGTAGAAGAAATTTTATCATTGATGTGAAGACAGTGGCCACTGGAGGTGCTGAAGTCAGGGAGATGGAAAAAGAGGTGTAATATGGGGGCATTTTCAGGACTTGGAATTGACCTGGATGACATTGCAGTGACAGATACAGGCCATTATATATCCTGCCATAGCCTACAGAATTGAGTGGGAGAGAGTGTAAACTACAATGTAAACTATAGTCCATGCTTAGTGGCAAAGCTCCAAAATGTGTTCATCAATTGGAATGAATGTACCGTACTAATGAAAGAAATTGTTCATGTGGGAAAAAGTGGGAGGTGTGGGGAGTGGGGCATATGGGAATCTCTTATTTTTTTTTATGTAACATTTTATGTAATCTAAGTATCTTTTAAAAATAAGTAAACATGTATTAAAAAAATAAAATTCTCCTTTCTTTCTGCACCTTAGTCTGACTCATTTCAATTTTCTTGTCTTTGAGTATACTGATTCCCTTTTCTGTCAGCTCCAATCTACTTTTGAAACCCTCCTGGGATTTTTCATTTTAGTTATTATGGTCTTCAACTCCAGTAATTCTTTTGGTTCCTTTGTAAAATTTCTATCTCTTTATTAAGATTCTCTTTTTTGGGGGGGAGTTTCTAACCAGCTGGTGATATGACAGAGATTTTCTAGAGTGCCAGGGGCTAACAAAACCTAAGCAAACACACCTTTTGCCATCTTTGCAAATTGGCTTTGTGTTGGCTGGTACACTCTCCATCAGTGTTCAGCCCTGCTATTAGGAAGATCATCCAAAGGTAAATGCAAAGTGCAGCATCTTCCCTGGTTTTTTTGGGCCTTGGTCTTCTGGATTTGTGCTTGTTAGCGGTCTTAGGAGTTCTCCTGTTTTACAGGTGTTTGAACACCCTCTTTACTTCCCAGGAAATAGACTTTCTCCATTCTTGATTGGCCTTGTGGTAAGGCTCTTCTTTGGCACTTTGTCCGACTTATTCTGAATCTTTACAATAGCCCATGTTTAACTGATGAGATTTTCTCAGCTCTTCTTCATCTGAGTCTTGCTCTGGATATATGGTACAATTTTTAAGATTGCACTTTTTGTGTAATTGTTTCATCTCCAAGAGAAAACTTCCTTTACTCTGTTCCTTCTTAGCTATCTTGATTTGTTGTGTTTGTTTTTGTGTGGAATTTTCTTCCCAACTCCTATGATTTGTTTAAATTCTCTCTGTCCCTCTGTGCCCCATTTTCCTTACTCTTTTCAGTTCTAGGGTCCTCCTGTCTTACAGCAGTTCAGTTAAAAAAAACCTACCCCCTTATTTTTTCTCTGTGAGGCTTTTCTGCCTCTGGTTTGTTCCCTGGTAGGGTAACCTACTCTGGGGAGCCAAATGGGGTCAATTCAGAAAGGTGTGCCACTCCAGAAAAGTCCTTTTTGTGTTTACGTGGTCCAGCCTACAAAACTGGATTGAGTGAATGCAGCACTGTTCAGCCCCAGTTTAATGGTGGTCTCTCTCTCTCTTTTTCTTCCTAGGGGCCTTTTTGTGTGCAGCACTCCTCATCAGCTTGAGTTCTGCCTGGGGCTCTGTGGATTTGGATATGTTTGGGGTTCTATCACTACTGTCTCTGATGAGAGTTGGGAGGGATCTGGGCCTCTGAGCAACTCCCCAAGCTGTGCAGGACCGAGTGAGGAAAAGGAGTAGACCAGCAAATCTGGAAGAGAAGGTAACTATCTAATATTTTCCTTTTTCTTCAGTTCATCATTTATGGAGTGCTTCTACAGTTTCTACCATCATCCAGAGTTCTAAGCAAGTGGGATTTGTCCTTTTATTTGCTAAATCTCGGGAGAATTTTTCAGGAGATTTCTTATATTGCCATGTTGATGATGTCCCCAATGTTTTGTTATGTTGTATTTTCATTTTCACTTGCCTCCAGATATTTCCTAATTTCCTTTGTGATTTCTTCTTTAACCCATTGGTTGTTTAAGAGTACATTGTTTAACTTCCATTTAACATTGTGAATTTTCCATTTCTCCCTCTGTTATTGATTTCTAACCTCAATCTGTTATGGTCAGAGAAGAGGCATTATATGATTTCAATATGTTTGAACTTATTGAGACTTGTTTTGTGATCTAAGATATGGTCTGTCCTGGAGAATGATCCATGTACACCCAAAAATATTGTGTATACTGTTGTTTTTGAGTGAAGTGTTCTTTATATGTCTGTTAGGTCTAGTTGGTTTAGCATATCATTCAAGTCTTTTATTTTCTTTTTGATCTTCTGTCTAGGTGTTCTATTATTAAAAGTGGTATATTAAAATCTCCTACTATTAATGTAGAACAATCAATTTTCTCCCTTCAAATCTGTCAGTATTTTCTTCATATATTTTGGGGCTGTGCTGTTAGATGCATATTTATTTATTATCATTACATCTTCTTGTGAATTGACCCTTTATCAATATATAATTGCAGTTTTGCCTATTTTATCTGATATTAGTATAGCTACCCAAGCCCTCTTTGGCTACTACTTGCATGGTATATTTTTTCCCATCTTTCACTTTCAATCTATTTGTGTTTTTGAATTTAAGGTGAGTCTCTTGCAGACAGCATGTGGTTGGGTCATGCTTTTTTTTTTTTAATCAATTCTTCCAATCTCTGCCTTTTGACTGGAGACTTTATTCCGTTTAAATTTAAAATCACTAGTGATAATGCAGGACTTTCTTTTGCCATTTTGTATTTAGTCTTTGTAAACTTTATAACTTTTTGGTCCCTCAATTCTTTTGTTAATTCCTATGTCTGTATTTATTTGATTTTTTCTGTTGTAACTTTCACAGTGACTTCTCATTTCTATCTGGATATATTTTTCATATATTTTCCTTATGGTTACCATGGGGTTAAAATTTAACATCCTAAATACATAATAATCATATTTGATGTGATACCAACTTGACTTCAATAGCATGCACATATAATTTTCCTATACCCCTCCATCCCTCCACTGTTTTGTACTTGTTACCAATTATATCTTTATATATAATTGTATTTCCCAAACCATAGATTTATCATTAGTTTTTATGCATTTGCATTTTAGCACCTGTAGGAAGTAAGAAGTGGAATTACATACCAAAAAATACAATATAATAGTACTGAGGGGAGAGGACATGGCTCAAGCAGTTGAGCACCTGCTTCCCACATGGAAGGTCCTGCGTTTGGTTTCTGGTGCCTCCTAAAAACAAAACAAAAACAAACAACAAGCAAACAAACAAAAAAAACAACTCAGGGGAGCTGATGTGGCTCAGAGGTTGAACACTGAGTTCCCACACACGAGGTCCCGGGCTCATTCACCGCCCTGGTACCTTAAAAAAAAAAAAAAAAAAAAATTGTACTGGCATTTATAATTACCCAAAACGGTTACCTTTACTGGAGGTCTTTATTTCTTTATGCTGTTTTGAACCACTGTCTAGTGTCCTTTCCTTTCAGTATGAAGAACTCCCTTTAGCATTGTTTATGGGGGAGGTCTAGTGGTGATGAACTCCCTCAGCTTTTGTTTTTCTGGGAGTATCTTAACCTGTCCCTCATTTTTGAAAGAAAGTCTCATAGGATATAAAATTCCTGGTTGGCAGTTATTTTCTTTCAGCACCTTAAATATTTAAATGCACTGTCTTCTTCCCTAGGTGGTTCCTGATAAGAAATCAGCACTCAGTCTAATTGGGACTCCCTTGTACATTATACATTACTTTTCTCTTACAACTTGCAGAACTCTCTCCTTGTCCTTTGTAATCAACAGTGTGATTCATGTATGATGGGGTGTATGTTTCTTCTTGTTTAGCCTGTTTGGTATTTCTAAGTTTCTTGGATATGTATATTCATGTCTGTTGCTAAGTTTGGGTAGTTCTATGCCATTATTTCTTTGAATAGTCCTTCTGTCTTTTTCTCTTTCTTTTCTTTCTGGGACTCCTATAATGCATGTATTGGCACACTTGATGGTGTTCCAGGCTCTTTCAGCTTTTAAAAATTCTTTTTTCTTTCTGCTCCTCAGACTGACTCATTTAAATTGTCCTGTCTTCAAGTTCACCGATTATTTCTTCTGGCAGGTTCAATCTGCTGTTAGTGCCCTCCTGGGAATTTTTCATTTTAGTTACTGTGGTCTTCAACTCTATTAGTTCTGTCTGGTTCCTTTGTAAAATGTCTATTTCTTTATTAAGATTCTCATGTTGTCCATTCATTGTTTTCTTGATATCCTTTAATTCTTTCTCTGTATTTTCCTTCACCTCCTTGAGCATTTTAAAAAATGTCTTTGTTCAGTATATCCAATCTGGTCTTCTTCATTGGTGTTTTCCGCCTGAAGGATGAAGGTGCTTCCTGGGAAAAAAAACATTTCCCAAGGAAAGAGAGAACTGAGACACAATAACTTTGTCTTGTGAATATAACTTATGTTTAGGGAGGACTTTGTATGATTCTTAGTAAACTTAGAGCATAAAAATTCAGAATCTTTAGTCAGTAAAGAAATGATATGAAGTGTACCAGGATAGTGGGGAAACACAAAAAAGGGAATTATCGTTCCCAATATCCTTTCCATTTTCTTTCACTAACAGAGAAGGAAGCCATAAGCCACTGCATCCATTGATGAGCTATTTTTGCTCCTAATTCATCAAATCTTTTCAGATCTCTGGCTTGTGCTCTTCTCTTACCTGGGAGCCTCCTCTGCCCATCTTATCTTCTCCTCACTCTTCATTGCCCCCTCTAAATTTACTTCTTGAAGCTCATTCTAACCCCACTAGATAAATGAATTTCTCCTGGAATTGTTATTCTATAACTATTTTCACATCATTTTTTTACAATGGTAATTATAATTAATCTCTCAAGGGTAGGGATTGTGTTTTATTCATCTTAACCAAATTTGACAAAATATTATAGAAGGAACTCATTACTCACCCATTCACATGTATTATGGAGCACTTACTCTATGCTAAGAATTGCACTTGATGTTGGATATACATTTGTCAGGAGGACATATTTTTTCTCAAAACCATTGACTTCAATGGTAGCAAATTTCCCTTAAAAGACCCCACTGAGAGCTCAGTGAAATAGCTCTTTTACTTATTACTATTTCTGTTCTTAAAGCCTCCTTTTCCCTGGAATTCATGTATTCATCTATATGATCTGGGCCAGAGGATAAGCTGAGTTATATCACACTTTCCCCAGTCCCTTGCCACTGACCCTGGACCAAGTTTGATGGCAATTTAGGATTTTTTCCCAGAAGGCTCCTTAATCTCAAATGTAAATAAACTTCTCCTGGGCTCTCCTGATCCTTCAATTGTGTTTACAATTGAATCTTAAACACATATGGATCCTAAAGTGAACATAACTTGAGTTCCCAGGTTGGGACTCTATTTTTTTTTTTTCAATTGGAAGAACACTAGACTTGGAATTAGATTATTTATTCCATTTTCAACATTTTTGATCAATTACTCTATGATAGCTGTTGGGGAAATTCCAATTTATGAACACGAAAGCAATAATAATAACCCAGAGAAAAGAAAGAGAAAAACATAAAAGCAAATATCTGCAACTGAATATGGAAAGTGAGATATGACAACAATAAAAAATATATCTTGCCTAGATGTTATGCATTTATGGGCCTATTTTATATCTGACTGATTTTTGAAGCTTTTCTCCTCACTTAACCATTATTATTTTAAAGCTTTTCTGCTAGATGTCAACAAGAGAAAGGTCCTTCTTTATGTTTGCTCCTCTTAACCGATAAGAAACTAAAGCCAAATTGGGACTCTTGACACAAGCTACTAGAAACATACTTGTATAAATAGGAATACTAGCATGACTTTCTTGAGATCTTTTTGAGAGAAGAGACTAAGCACAGTCTCTGGTACATAGTAGGGTTTGTATGAAGACTTGTGACTAAATAAATCAATTCATAATCTTTTCTACATGGAGACACATTTTTCCTAATTAGAAAAATCTATTTTGCTTCCCAACATTTTAATTCATTGTGTAATTGGGAAATACTTACACAGACTGTCCACTAGAGACAACACTGGCTCTTTGTTAGCTTTACCTGGTCCTGTTCCCAGTATACCCTTTAACAGATTTGTCAACTCCCTGTGCATAAGTCTTCATGTTCATAAAGATAATAGTCTATTACTCCTTATGAATGGTTGGGGTTTTTAATAACATTTTAGAATATGCCTTACCTATTTTAATTCTAATGGTAACACCTTAAGAAGGTAAAACCTCTCTATTTTAATGAATAAGAAAACTGAAGTTTTGACATGTAAGGAAATTTGCCTAAGGTCTCGCCAGTACTAGCAAGCAGCTGAACTAAGATTTGGAGTCAGGTCTGCCTCAATCCAGACCTCCTCTTTCTCCATCTGGGATACCAGCCAGCTTCCACATAGCCAGGAATATATTTCTCCTTCGCTGAATCCAGCATAGCCTGGAAAGCTCTAACTTTAAGGAATCCATTAACTCCAAGCTTAAAATAATTCTGAATTCAGAAAATATTGTTAATTTACTTAGTAAACACCTATAGTTCTGGATGATAAGACCCATATGTTGCAAAGGAATGGAAAGGCAATAGAAAGACTTGAAATTAAATATCTGAAAAATAAATACAGACTTGGTAGACCTGGGGCCAAAATAGAAACAGTTTTGTTAACTCTGAGACTAGGGATAGTCTTATGTGATGCTGTGTGGCTCATCATTCTGTTTTAAGATTCTTGAGACCATGATGATAGAGGTGTTAAGCAGTTAATCTTTCTGTTGTATTTTGTAGATAATTTCCCTGATTGACAGTTGAAACTATGGAGTTAATGTTGAAGGATGTGCAGCTTTTTTTTTCATTCAAAAAATATTTAGTGAGTGTTGGATAAGGGATATGTTAAGAACACCTCAGACCTAGCCTCAGATCCTTCCCTGCCTTCATGGTGCATAGACTAGCAAAGGTGGCCTCATTATTCTGGCACAAATGGTATCATGGAGACCTGGAATCCAGCAATGCATCCTCTGAAAAACAAACTGTGTCCCTTTACTCTCCTAGTCACTGAGCTTCACAGCTTGTCTGAAAGCTGATTTCTTTCTTTCTTTCTTTCTTTTTTTGGCTTAAAAACAGCAACAATTAATTATTCTGCAGGCTGACTCGGCAGTTCTGCTTCACATAATGTTGGCCAGGGCATTGGGATGGTTTGATGTTCCCAAACAGCCTTACTCACTTGGCAAACTTATTTATTTATTATTTTTAATTAGAGAAGTTATTTAATCATATAAAACTAATGTAAAAAATATAGCATTCCCATATAACCCCTATTGTTGACACTTTGCATTAGTGTGGTACCTTTGTAACAATTAATGAAAGAATTTTAAAATAGTACTATTAGCAATAGTCCATAGTTTACATTAGGTGGATTTTATTATTATTATTATTTTTAAATTAATTTTTAAAAGAAGCTTTAGAGTATATAAATGTTACATAAAAAATATAAGGGAGTCCCATATGCCCCACTCCCTCTCCCTCTCACGCTTTTCCACATTAACAACATCCTTCATTAGTGTGGTACATTTGTTACAACTGATGAATCCATATTGAAGCATTGCTACTAACCATGGATTACAGTTTACATTATAGTTAATACTCTGTTCCACGCAATTTTGTAAGTTATGAGAAAATATACAATGGCCTGTATCTGTCACTGCAATATCATGCAAGACAAAGGTGTATTTTATTAACACCATGTATTAGTGTCATACATTTGTTTTAATTAATGAAAGAAAATTCTTACACTTATATTATTGGTCCAATGTCTACAATGTCCACAATAAAGACCACAGTGTTATAGAATTCCATGTTTTATCTTCTGACATTCATGTACAGCCCTTTGTTTTAAAAAATGTTTTATTTAACACATATTAAGTATAGTACATTTCCATTTATGTTAAAGCTAGAAAACTAGCTTGGAGATCTCTGAAATTTATTTTCTCATGATGAAATGAAAGGAAGAAATGAAGCATAGACTATTCGATAACTTAATCCAGTTTTCTCTTCTTTCCTTTTGCAGATAAGAAACCTGAGGCACACAGTGGTCAGGTGGCTTAGTTGATTACATAGTTGGTTAGTACAGAGCTGGGACTTCTAGGTCTTTTAACTATTGACACAGCATATTAGTATTTAATAGATATATGTGGATTTCAACTAAAACACAAAATATAAAATGACTTGTCCTTGCGTTATATAATTAAAGATTTAAAAAAATGATGGCTGAGATAAATTTCAAATTTCCTATATAATTGTAAATATTTCTGAAAAGAAAGTGTCTTTTATGCTTACTATTTGATTCAACAGACATTCATTAGCTTCACTTCCCTTCCAACGTGGCCTGGACCCCAATGATCAGTTATTTCAACTATTTTCACCATCATTCTCAATTCCCTTAAGACATTTACTGTCCATCTCATCCCTTTTCCAGGCCCCCGGCAATGGATCAATGATCTGTTTTCTTGGTTCCTGCTTCTGGGTTTCTGAGAAGTACTAAAGAAAGTTGCATAACCATGTTGATCACTGCCATTTCCAATGGAGGCATTCCAAACTCAGCTGCGCCTGTGATGACACTTAGCAATTCTTTTTTTCATCCGTAGTTGGGTCCCCTTTCCAGTCTTATAAGGCTTGTGTAAACCTCTACTCCTTTTCTCAGTTCCTAGTCTTATCCTTGTCCCTTACCTGAGCAGATGGTGTTTCCTCCTTTACTTAGAACATTGAGGCTACCAGGTAAACATTCCCTGTTTCCCCCCATTTGCTTCTGAAAGTAAATATTCTTTCCTCATCTTTCTTTTCTTCCTTCCTTAAAGGAAGCTTGGGAGTGGTCAAAAGAAGGGACTCTGGAGGCAGACTGAGTATCTCAGCTTTACAGCCCGTTAGCTGTGTGACTTTAGGCAAGTTACTTGCTTATTCTGTGCCTGAGTTTCCTATTCTGTGAAATGGGGGTAAATAACAGTATCCACCACATAGACTTGATAGGAGGAGTAGTGAGGTAATGTACACAAAGAACACTATGCTTGGCACAAAGTAAGTGCACAAGTTAGCAGGATTAGATCTTGTTGTTGTTGTTTTGTTATTATGATTGTTTTTGCCTAAGAAAGAAATCTCTCTACTCTTTCCACAGATAACCCTATCCATTTCTTCAAGGATTTTGAGTAACAATTTATCCCCCATCTTTCTTCAACCCATCTCTCTTCAATGCCACATTTCTTTCAGTTTAAAGTTATGCTCAAGTGTCCCATACCCTAAAAAAGAATGATCCTTAAACTCTGCCTATCTCTATAGCTCTCATCCTGGCATTAATCCTGCCTTGCTCTTGTCCTTTCCATTATCACATAAAGCTGGTAACTTTAAGTAGTTTGAGCTGCCACTCAAATTCAAGCCCAGAATTGATGGTTGGATTGGAAACTCATTAAAATCTACTTACTCTGAGATGCTATGACTCTATGACTAAAGATGGAGTATGGAATTCATTCATCCTTATTATTAAAAATAAGTTCATGTGGCAACTCACTTCTGTGATTCCCTGTAGGGGTAATTAGAAATGGAGTCATAGGAGCTCTTCCATGGAAGAGCTGAAAATTCCCTTAGAGATTTTCTAGTACAAGCTATTCATAACTCAGTTGAAGAAATAAAGTCCTGGAAACATTAAATGACTTGCTAATTAATAAGAAAATCATCATTACAACCTAGGTCTTAAATCTACTTTGACCAAAGAATGGAAGGAGGTATTCTGAAGACTGATCACTGAGCTTATCAAGTTGATTTGTCAACAGAAATAATAAATTGTCTTCCGTGAGACCTTAGGCATAAAGATAATTTTCAGGAAACTTTTAAAAATCTTGCCTGTACCTCATCCTATTTGTTTATGGTATATTGCATCTCCTGAGCCCATGTAAAAACTTAACTTTGCCTTGCAGATTATACAAAGGAGATGAAAGCCTTGCCATAACTTCCTGGAGGAGTCCATGCTGCAGTATCAAGTTGCTGATGAAGTTGTTATATCCTGAAGGAGTTTGATAATCAAGTACCCTAGGATATGGTTCAAAACTCATACACCTTAGGCTGAAGCCTGAGTTTCACTGTTTTTCATTCTTATATCGAAGGGCCAGAGAAGGCTTTTTGAAAGAGAAAACAATTGAACTGAGTGTGGTAGTAGTTGGAAGAGGCAGAGGAAGAAGAGCATTTCAGGGTATAGTATTATCATGTATGAACTGAGATTTTGATTCTTTTGTTCCCAACTTTTGCTGAAGATTCAGTTTTAGCAGATAGGTCAAGAGTACAGCTCACTTTGATACCCCACTTTTCCTCTGAAAAAGGTCTTTCATTGTGTTAAACTTTACAAGGCCTGGGGAAGAAGACCCATTTAACTGAGAGCCCAGGCCATTTAGAAGATACTGAATTACTATGTATGGTGTGACTGGGCAGGTGTCTTGATTAGATATAGACACAGTGGTCATGATCCACTTGGACCTTTGTAGACTTGGAGGTACAGAAATTTCTTTAAATGAATTAAAAAAAAATTTTGGAACTAATTACAACTTACAGAAATGTAGCAAGTATAGTACGGAGGAATTTTTTTCCCCTGAATCACTGAGAGTAATTTGACCTAATGTCCCATCCTCTGAACCCTTTAGTGTGTATTTCCTACAAACATTTCCATACATAATAAAAGCACTAAAATAAAAAAATTACCAATGATGCATTACTACCATCCAGTCCTCAGAACTTGTTCAAATTTCACCAACTGATTCAAGATTACACATTACATTTAGTTGTCATGTCATCATGTCGCTTTAGTCTCTTTCATTGTGGAATAGTTCCTGTCTTTTCTTGGCTTTCATGACCTTGACACTTTTGAGGTTTATAGGCCAGTATGATAGATTGAATCATGTCCTCCACAAAAATATATTCAAGTTCTTATCTCCAGTCCTGTGAGTGTGGAGTCATTTGTAAATAGGATCTTTGAAGATCCTACTTAGTTGAGGCCAAATTGAATCAAGGTGGGCTTTAATTGAATATGACTGAAGACCTTATAAGTAGAGGAAATCTAGACAGATGATTGAGGAGGAGAAGTGGAAGCCATATAGAAAAATATAGATTGTCATGTGTCAGAGGTGGACATTGAGTTATGGATTGCTGGTAAGCCACCATCAGAAAGCTACAAACTTCAGAGAAAGCCTGATCTTGCCGACATCTTGATTTTGGAATGCAAGCCTCAAAACTGTGAGCCAATAAATTCTTGTTGTTTAAGCCAACTAGTTTGTAGTAGTATTTTATGACATCACTGACAAACTAAGACAGCCAGTTATTTTGTAGAATGTTTTTCAATTTAGATTTGACTAATATTTCCTTGTGATTAGATTCAGGTTATGAATCTCTGGCAGGAACATTGTAGAAGTGATGCTGTGTTCTTCTCTTTGCATCCTATCAGTTGACTCATGATTTCAATTTATCTCATAATTAATGATATTCATTTTGATCATGATTTGGGTAGTGTCTGCTAACTTTCTGTATTGTAAAATTGCTTTTCCCCTTTGAAATTAATGTTTTCTGTGGGAAAGTATTTTGAAGCTATGTAAATATCCTATTCCTCATCAAACTTTTAGTTTGTTTGTGGGATGCCCTCCTAGCCCACTCAGGCTCTGACACCACATGTCAGCCTCCCTTACCCTCCATGGAAGACCTATTCTATGTTTCTTTGGATGCCAATACCCATGATAGTTATCCCTTCATCTCTGCATCACATGGATACCCTTTTCACCCATCTTCAACTGTCTGCACTGTGTTGTCCTGCTGCATAGCCACCCTCCTCACCCTGCTTGGGTTCCAGTATCTCATGGCAGTCTGCCCCTTTTTGTGGCTTCCTACCTCAATCTGCTTGATCTTTTGATACCCCATAGTGGCTTGTCCTCCAGTGAGATGCCTTTCTCACCCCATCTCTCTTCCACATGGTTGCCCTCCTTACCCTATTCAGGTTTTGACACTTCACAGCTGGCTGCCTATCTGGATGGATTCCCTCTTTACCCTGACTGGGTTGACATTCTACTCTGGACCACCATGGCACCTCCTACCATCTATGTAAAAAATTACATTGCTATGCCACAACTAATGGCTTTATAATCCAGTTGGTCTGGGAAAAAAAGGGAAAGGAAAAGGAAGCAGAGAATTACAACAATTGGAATTCATCCCTAATCTCAGTTTCTGCTTCCAGTACTGACCAACTTTAGCCCATTTTTCCTGCTGATCATCATCTGTCTTGCCAGTTCATCTTTGTTTATTACTAATTGCTGCTTGTGGTTTGCTTGGCTCCAATTTGTGTTTGTTAAATCATGCCTCTGGCTTAAACTCTTCCATTGCCACAGCCCCACCTCACTTCCATGTTGTTAGATACCAAATTCAAGTTCTGACCCAACCTGTTTCTGCAGCAACCATTGCCATTCTCCGGAGAAAAAAATTATGTGAGTGACAACAAAGAAAGAATCATCTCTGAAGGGTGGCTGTTGAATCTATAGGTATGGAAGAGGTTGTCTGTGGGAGAATGAGAAGAACAAAGAAGAGAAAACTAGACAGTATCTTGGGAGGGGAGTTTATATGTTTATGTTTAGGGATAGGAAGAGGAAGAGGAAGAGGGAGAAAAAAGGGAGTTAGAGAAGGGATATCTTGGACTAATCTACAGCTTGGAAAAATTGAAATAGTTGTTCTAGGTGACTAACTTCTTGAGGAGAATTTGACTCAATTCTGTGTCCTCAAACAATTTGAATGGGAAGAATAGTGGTATTATTACAGACCCGAAGTTAACTAAAATATGACATTATAGAATGACTTGTTACAGTAAGAATGACTCAGTAGGTTGAGTCAAACCAAATGATTCATCCATGCAGCCTGTCAGATCATCTGACAACCATTTTGCCTGACTTTGGAGTTTAGGGTCAGTTAAAGGGAAGCTTGCCTCTTCTCT
The DNA here is from genome assembly GCA_029593785.1 of Cabassous unicinctus. Taxonomy (NCBI): domain Eukaryota; kingdom Metazoa; phylum Chordata; class Mammalia; order Cingulata; family Chlamyphoridae; genus Cabassous; species Cabassous unicinctus. Next base: position 22,794 of record JAQZBX010029892.1, read on the forward strand.
TTTAGTTAGCTTTTTTGGGGTAGATAATTTGTTCTTAGGATAGCAAGCTTATGAATTCATCCCAAAAAGCCTGTGGGGAGAGAGACCCTTTGGAAAACAGAGCTGTCAGTTCAATTGCCTTGTTCTAGCCATTTGCTGGGATGATTTTTTATTGCCTAAATGACCTTGTTCAGATTGGCAGATTCTCTACAAACAAAGATAGCATGAATATCTCTCTTATTCGCCACTATATCCCCCTAGCATAGGGCATGGCATATTGCAGATATCCAATCAATACTTGTAAAATGAATAAATGAAGGAAGATTGATCTGTGCTTCTTTGAAAGGCCATCATCTGACGTGAGGGAAGCCTTTTCAAAGTTTTTTGGATAATTTTGGGAAGGCAGTCATGGCTTAAATATTTCCCAAGACAATCTTTAAAGAACATCACTATGTGGTATATTAAAGATTTTTACTACAATAATGCTTTACTTACCATGAATTTCTTTCCTAGAAACAAAAGCTATTCTTTAGTTTTTCTAGAAGATCAAGCAATAAATCACCTAAGAAACAGGTGGCTTAAAATTTTTTTTTTTTTTTTGTTATGGATGGTGAAACAACATTTTGAAATCCTTTTAATAAGTAAGTAGCTATTTGGGTTGTGAATAATTGAGGAATAATATATAATAAGCTTGGTGGGCCTTGAAATGCATGCCATCCAGAAACATTATTATTCTGATTGGGTTTTTCACTTGTTATTTACCCATATAGAAAAAATTCAAGTAATTATGGTAGCAAAACTACAGCCACTTATGTGAAAATTATTTCAGTAAGTAAGTTGTCCAGTGATATGTCTTCCAGATGGTTTAATGAGAATTATTATAAGATGGTTGTTTCCATCACAATTTTATTTTTCAGAACATATTTCTCCCATTTTTATATTCACCAGAATAACACCTCTTAAACAGTTTTGAACCTGGCTTTTAAAGAAAACAGCATTTATTAAAATATAAATCCTTCCTAAAGGGGAAAAAGACAATTACCAATATATATTTAGCTTATACTCTATGCCTAGCAGTATGCTCTTTAATCTTAAAAGAATGATCTTGCTGTGAAGTGAAGCATAGACAAAGATACACAGTCCAAGCATGATGGATGTCTTTAATTCTACAGAGTGCAAGAGCTTTAGCATCCCACTTCTTGGTAAGAGGAAATCCAGATATCCAGTTTATCCAAGAGCCTCTTGTACTTGCGAATATTTTGGAAGAAAAGCTGAGATTGGCTCTTTTTAATTTTGACATGCAACCTTCAGAAAAGGAATTCTAATGACTGAATAGAAGCTGGCCTTGGTGAATCACAGTTTAATCGTAAAGTAAGCCATGAATGCCAGAACATTCACCCTGCAGTAGCTAATCTTTTGGAGGATGGGCTTTTCACATCCCCAGTGTTATGTGGGGTGAAGATGGCAGGGCTTTGATTAGAGTGGGCCAGGCTACTGGGCTCCACTTTCATAGCATTTCAAAATCATGGCAGTGGATGAATCTCTCCAGTGAAAGACACAAGACTATTCAGGGTGGAGGTGGCAGTTGATTCTCTCCAGCAGATGTGAGCTAAAGAAGAAGTGAAGTTCTGAATTCTGTCCTAAGGTTTGGGCCTGAAGCATAATGGCAGAGGTTGGATTCTTTGCTCCAGTTGCTACCATGAGTGTTGGATAGAAGCCAATAAGAAAATTTATTTCCTCAGTATAAGCCATTTTGGGACCCTCATTCTCTGCTAGGCATCAGCCCAGAGCATTAGAGTGCTTTGGGTGAGCTTTTTCAGTTCAAATGCATGTCAAGTCCTAGGAAGCAAACAAGACCTGGAGTGCTGGGCTAGGACTTGTTTTAGGAATTGCCACCTCCTCTGGACCCAGAACAATTATCTTCTCTGTAGCCTTCAGTATCAGCTTCCTAAGGGATGAGACAGCTTTTATTTTTAATAAGGAAAACACAAAGGTTTTTTAAAATTATATTTATTTTGCATACCCTGTAGTGGACTGAATAATGGCCACCCAAAGATATCAGGTCTTAATCCCTGGAACCTGTAAATATTACCTTATAAGGACAAACAAAAATGGTTTTTCTATATGTGATTAACTTAAGGACCTTGACACCCAGGAGTTATTCTGGATTACCTGGTTGGGCCCTAAATGCCATTTTTTTTGTATCCTTAGAGGAGGAAAGAAATGGGGAAATAAAAACAAGCACATGGAAGGGAGCAGGTGATGTGAACATGGAGGCAGAGATTGGAGTGATGTGGCACAAATCTAGGAATGCCAGTAGCCACTAGAAGCTGGAGGGGGCCAGGAGCAGAATTTTTCCTACAGTCTCCCAAACAAGTGCGGCTCTGCTGGCACCTTGATTTCTGACTTCTGGTTTCCAGAACTGTGAGAGAATGCATTTCTGCTGTTTTAAGCCACCATGTTTGTTTTTAATTTCTTACAGCAGCAGCTTTAGGAAATGAATACATCTTATGTCCCCCAGATTATTGGACCTTTTCCCTTTATATTTTCCCTCCAATTGGAGCTACCTTTACTGATTCCAAGGTGATTTTTTGATCTAGTATATTATAGATAAATGAATACATGGAAAAAAAGGAAAAAATGAAAAAATAATACGTACATACATAAGTGTGTCTGTGTGTCTATAGTAGTAGTAGTAGTTGTAGTAGTGGAAGTGAGTAGTAATAATTGTCTTGTAGCTGGCACTCCCCTTGACAAATAAAAGATGAAGAAACATGCAAATTTAAACTTTGGCAGGCATTCTTTCTCTATGGCATCCTGTTATATACCCTATACCTTAATTTGCATGGCTTGCTGTAACCAAGTACTATAGACTAGTTGGCTTAAACAATGGAAATTTATTGCCTCATGACTCTGGAGGCTAGAAGCCATTAATAATGAAATAATGAATTCAAGGTGTTAGCAAGGCTATGATTCAATTAGTGGGGTCTGGTGGGGCCAGCAATCCATGATGTTCCTTGGCTTGATCATAACTCAATCTTTGCCTTCATCACATGGCTGTCTCTGTCTCTGTCTTACTAACTGATTCCAAGTTTCTTCTGTTTATAAGGACACCAGTCACATTGTATTAAGGGCCCACCCTAATCCAGTTGGCGTTGTCTTAACTAATATCTTCAAAAAAGATCCCATTTACAAATAAGTTTATATCCACAGGCCTGGGAGTCAGAACTTGAACATGTCTTTTTAGAGTACACAATTCAATCCATAGCATCTTATATATTTTGCATAGACTAGAAGGAAGAAGTAAAAGAAATATTTGATATTTAGCCCAATGAAAAAGGAGCACAGCACAAGTCTCGGGCTTTTTCTGTATTTCATTAACAGCATATAAAAGGATAATTGTAACTCAGTGTGATAAATGTTAGAGCTGTATTGTAGCAAAAGCTGTGGCATAAAAGAGAAGGGAATTGATGCTTAGAGAAATTAGAGATGATTTCTCAGGGCTGTCTCATTTGAGTCAAGTCTAAAAGGATGGCAGGAGTTTGCCAGGCAGAGAGTACTTGAATATGGAGCACCATGTGCAGAGATGCTCAAGTGCAGAAAGGCATGATTAATTTGAGGGATATAATGAGAAGTTTTGTTTGGCTGGAGGGTAGGAGGGAGAGAACAATGGGTGATGATGCTGAGAAAGGGTGGCCCAAACTGTGGAGGGTCTTGTATGTTCTGCCTAAGGATTTTACCATTAATCTGGAGGAAACTTGGAGCCAATAGAAGTTTCAAAGTAGAGAAGGATGATGATTTTAAAGCTAGTATGGGAGATGGAATATGCCAGAGAGTTAGCAGTAAGAGAAGATAACAGCTTGAATTAAAACATTGGCAATAAGCCAAAGCACGAGCAGTAAGTGAAAAAATAGATAAATGGGATCTCCTCAAAATTAAAAACTTCTGCACCTCAAAGGAAGTTATTAAGAAAATAAAAAGGCAGCGTACCCAATGGGAGAAAATATTTGGTAACCATATATCTGATAAGAGCCTAATATCCTGCATATATAAAGAAATCCTACACCTTGAAAATAAAAAGATAAACAATCCATTTAAAAAATGGGCAAGTGACCTGAAAAGACACTTCTCCAATGCAGAAATACAAATGGCTAAAAAGCACATGAAAAAATGCTCGACATCACTTGCTATCAGGGAAATGCAAATCAAAACTACAATGAGATACCATCTTACACCCATCAGAATGGCAGCTATTAAAAAAACAGCAGACTGTAAGTGTTGGAGAGGATGTGGAGGAATAGGAAC